>VYZQ01040490.1:49259-89308 GCA_013400655.1 Mystacornis crossleyi | reverse complement strand
GGGGCGCGGGCGCGGAGCTGAGGGGGAGCGGGCGTTTCCCATCGTGCCTTGCGGCGGCGCGGCGCGGGCTGCGGGAATGAGGTAAAGGCGGGCGGGGCGCGCGGCAGGAAGCGGCGAGCGGAGCGCGGCGACCGNGGGGCTGAGGCGGGCGGGGGGAGCCGAGGTCGGGCAGGGCCCGGGGGGGACGGACGCTGGGCCTTGCTGGGGGCTGGAGCGGCTGCGTCCGCGGGGCCGGAGGTTTGCGGCCGCTCAGGGCACGTGTGGCTCCTCGGGCCGGCCCCTCCACCAGCCTCTGCGGTTCCCCGGCATGAGGGAGCCCGAGCGACCCGGGATCGCTCGGCTGGTCGCTCCCCCCGTTTTCCTCCTTTCTTCTTCTTTTCCCTCTTTCCGCCCCTCCCCCGGCCCCGCTGGCCGGACCCCTCGTGCCACAGCGGTTCCCCACGTGCTTTATGTCGCGGCAGGGCGGGATCGGATCGTGATAACGGGATCCACGTTCTCGCATGTGGCTGCTGTGAATTGTGCATTCCTCATGGTCTGGGTAATTAATTGCTCAGGCGCAGAACGCATGATGAGTTACCAGGCGAGATGTGCTACTTACACAGGAAGATACAATGTTTAAAAGTTTAGCTAACATTTCTTTTCCTGTTTTTCGGAAACAGATGTGACGTAACGCCTTCTCCCCTTTTTTTTTACATGTTGAAACACTGAGGACATAAAACTGGCGATAGCTTGTGTGACGTTGTTGATACAAGTAGATTTCATTTTGCAACATTTTTTACCTAATTTTCTCTCGCCCCCTCTTTTTTCTTTTGTTTACTATGTAGTAAGAATAGACTGCTTTATTTCGGTTGCTTTATGCACAAGTGGTGTATACCTGCTCTGTAAAGGACATTGTGAATAAAGCCTGTAAGAGTGGACTCCTCCATTTGTAAAGTCTATTTAAATGTCTTCAATGTATAGATTGTTTTTCCTTTCTGTTACTCAAGCACCAACAAAAAACCCCAAACCCAAATCAGTTCCCTTGACCTGAGATAGCTGTTTTGTGGCTTTGTTAAACTTGCATATGAATCTCCCTCCTAGGCTTGTGTGCTGAGTGCTTCTTAGCAGTCCGTGTGTATGAAGTACTAGAGATGTTTATCATTTACCTACTAGTCACACAGTAAGAACCATTCTTAAGCTTAATTAATGCTCTGACAGATTCCTAAAGAACTTAAATAGGAAGTATTATTTTGGCCATGTACCTGTAACCTAAAGTTCCTTGAGGAATCTCAAAGCAAGAAATGTAAATTATTTCATGAGTGTTACAGCTCTGTCTCAAAATATCTTTGACTGTGGATGATTCTAATACATTAGACAGAATGATGAATTCGGGATGCAGTGTGTCCCTTAAGCTGGGTTAGGTGGTTGCTTTGATGTTGTGTGGGTTTTTTTCTAATTTTCCTATTAACAATGGGTCATCAGGCACTAAGAAATAATAGGGCTTTAGTAGCATAAAACACATTGCATAGGAAAAATTGTTGAAGAAATTATCTTTCCATAACTAAGAGCTATTGCTCCAAGGCCAAGCCTCTGCACAGTTCGTGAGTTGTCGGATTAAAATACCTAGCACTGCTTGAGCACCTTTTTGTTTCTTCGTGTAACTGCATGTTGACTTGAAAGTCCTTTGTTTTCAGGTATAATGATGTTTCTTTACTGTTACGGGGTATTTCAGTTACTAAGATCTAGTTGCTGTAAAGTCATAAATGTTTTAACATTTGTTTTAACATTTAACATACAGATATGAGTACTTCAGGGTTTGGGTACATAGCAAGTTTGTGTTTTCTTTTTTTTTCTCCTCAGGAAGCACACGAGGAGCATGATACTTGTACTGAAAATGCAGATGATTCTAACCACGATCCTCAGTTTGAGCCCATAGTTTCCCTTCCAGAGCAAGAAATAAAAACTCTGGAAGAGGATGAGGAAGAACTCTTTAAGATGTAAGTAGAATATTTCTCTCTATTATCTGAATGTTCATTAGGCTTAAACTTGACAGTGTTTATAAGAAGCTGCATAACTTGTAGCAATCTCTGTGTGAAGGGATAATCTGACTTGGTTGGTCTGCACTGTGATGGCAGAGATTTGAGTGGGGCGTGATTGATACTGCCCCAAGAAAGTGAAGTCTGGAACCACAGAAGGGCTGATAGTACGAATCTGGCTTTAGCATAAAAGAAAACATCAACTTAGGTAATAATTATTGAAATTGTGATCACAGAACATGAAACAAGTGTCATGAGAGGAAAGAAATGAGCTGTATATGGTGTTGCTGCCATGAATCCCTGGTGAAAGGTGATGTATAAGGTACTGAAATAATAAAAGCAACAGCTGCAGTACAGTACCGGGGCATCTGTGGCAGTTCCTGTCTGTTGTGTTCAACACAGTTTATCCTTAGATTATGCTTATTGTCAGATCAGGATAGCTTGATCTTCCTGAAGAAAAATGTAGCCTAAAGGCTTAAGAAGTGATTTGAATTTGATCCCTGATGTGCTTGCTTTAAATAGGTTTAAAAAATTCTGCTTTTACTTAATCACAGAATGGTATTGCTCATCTGGAAGAGAGATTTGAGTTATCCTTATACAGAATCTGGTAATAACTGTAAAGCGATGGTCACTTTCTGACAGGTGGACTCTGGCTGTAGCAAAACCTCTTAATTAGCTACCTGAACTTAAAAGGTTCCCTACACCAAGTGTGTTTATCATCCCCTAAGAGTGTCCAGAATTTTAGTACAGTTATTACATCATTCCTAATATTTTCTTACTAGATTTTAATTTATCATATCAGTTTCTAAATGTGTATATTGACGTTGAACAGGGAATCTTATAAAAGGAATTGTTTTCTTCTTGTGTGTGGCTTTTAAAAAGCTGTTCCATCAGGTGTGGTGTTTTAATAAATGTTTTAATACATAGAGGTAAATTAAATTTTTTGTTCTCCCAAGGCGAGCAAAGCTCTTCCGGTTTGCATCTGAGAATGACCTTCCAGAATGGAAAGAACGAGGAACTGGTGATGTGAAGCTCCTGAAACACAAGGAGAAGGGAACAATTCGCCTCCTCATGCGGAGGGATAAAACCCTAAAAATCTGTGCAAACCATTACAGTATGTTATATATTGCTATACTTACTCTTGTTTGAAAAAATAAGCTTGTAGAAATTCAGTATGGTTGTCTCCTGCTGTTCATACAAGGCTTCAGGTATCAAAAACCATGAGGGGTTATTTTTATTAATGGAAGGACGCTGAAGGTTTTTTCCTTCAGAGTCTGATAGTGCTCTAAGACTAACTGAAGTCACTTTAAAATTTAGCTATGATAGATGGGCATTATGTGATTGCTTCAGTATGTGTGGTTTATTTTAATGATTAATTGAGTGTAGAACATGTAGGCCTTAATACTGTTTGGAATAAGAATTTAATGTATGCTGGCTTGCTTTTGTAAAAGAGTGAGAAAAAACATGATGTAATAATTTACTACTTGGACCTAAATGTTTGAATTGCTAGAACCAATCCTTTAACCATCAGAAAAGAGACTGAGCTGCTAAACTAATCTGAGTCTGCCTTCCTTTGCTTCTGAAATGAACATGTTATATTGGGCTGACTCATTCAAGAAAGAAGTCTCTTTGAATAGAAAAAAACATGAAAGAGCAAGACAGACTTGAAAGTCAGCACAACTTGCACCAAGCAAACTAATATGGTGATACTTGGCTTGCTTTGGTGATACTCAGATTTTTATATGAGGAGTGTATAGTGTTCTGTGGAGCTAAACTACATTTAGATAACTTGAAATAAGAAGTAGCTTAATGCAAATGTCAATAATGCTTGTATTCTTGGGTAGATCCCTTCAGAAATCAAACAGTTAAGAGGACACAGGTGTTTAATAAATGAAATGGCAAATATGAAAGCAGTGTAGTCAGCAACCAGCAGGAATAAACCTTTTGTTTAGGAAAATAAATGTTGCACATATGCAAAACAGAATTGATGAATTTGTAGTATTCACATCAAAAGTTGTTTAGGGTTCTTTTTTGTGGAAAAGCTGCTCTCCGTATAGATTTGTTTGTTGAATTTATGCTGACTCACAGTCAGACAAAAGGACTCTCTTCATTTTTGCAAAGCACTAAATGGAGCAAACTGCATTTTGATCTCTAGATTTTAAAAATGCAGGGAAGGGAGTAGACTCTTCAGATTTCTCGTGAACTAGCAGGACCCAGAAAAAAAGCCCAGCTTGTACTTTGCATGTCTGTAATGTACAAAGTTTTAAGGTACTGTGGGAAGTCACATTTCAACTTCTCCAGTCAGTCAGGTGAGGTAGTTGTAGGAGGGAAAGGGCCCCATTTACTGGAAGGGAAAAAACAGATTGAAAATACACTGTGTACACTTTGCAACACTGCAGAATTCTGTAATATCTTATAGTACAGTTTTAAACCCATGGGACAAATAATTAACCTGATGACTAATTGAATAGTGCTTTTTAAAATTAATTTTGGTAGTAGCTTTCGTGTGCAAAAGAAGAATGAGTGTTGTTTGTCTGGATGCGTTTTCCTCCTAAATCATTTGCCTGTACTTCAGAGCCGTGCTCAGTGATTGCATCTCTTAGTATCACAGTCATCTGTTTGAAACAAAAATTGAATCCAACTCTTTCCGAACTGTAGTGAATCCAGCATCCTCTCACACAGTAATGGTCTTGCATCATTTTAGTTGACAGTGTAAGGAAAAATATATATGGGCACCATTGTCTTGTATTTATCCCAGAGTAATTCTGTGTCAAGTGCTTTACGTAACCATCGCAGCCCGTTGTCACTGAGATTTATGGAGGCTGGTGTGGAAGACATTTACTAATGTGCTCTGAAGATCTTTTAATGCTTTCCTTTCAGTCACACCCTTAATGGAGCTGAAGCCTAACGCTGGGAGCGACAGGGCATGGGTCTGGAACACACATGCTGACTTTGCAGATGAAAGCCCCAAGCCCGAACTTCTGGCAATCCGATTTCTAAACGCAGAGAGTGAGTGGACTGGCACTGAACTTACACTGATTGTAAACTGTTATGTCACCCTACTTGTCTGAACACTGCTCTAAACCATTGTTGGAGACATGCTGTATCTCACCCCTACGTGGTAGTGTTAGCTAATTAATTTTTTATCTGAGAGAAGTCTGTTAATCACTTAACCATATCTGTTGACAAACAGTGTAGTAGTTAGGTCTGCAGTAATATTTGTACAGTTTCTGCCCTAGGCCCTTTTTTAACCTAAGCCATTTCATGTAAGTGCAATGCCAATTAGAATAAAACTAAAGGCAGTTAAGAGACTCACATGCAGCTTACTTTCATTTAATACAGGTGCTCAATTGTAGTTAAGATTAGACTTTTGCATTAGAAACAAGGAAATCCTGACCTGATATTTCTGGTCTGTCTGCATTAGCAGAACATCTGGGTTGGGTTTTTTTGCATGAACTATGAACTGTCTTCTTTGTTTTGATTAAATGGAACCCTCTGTGAAAAGTGCCGGTCAGACCCATCATACTAGTTGGTGGGTTTTTCTGGAGTGACTACACTGAGTACCAGAACAGTAACTGTAGTAATGGATCAGCTAGGATTAAATCAAAGAAGTGTTTGTGGGCAGAAGGGGTTTATGTTGTTTTGTTTTGTTGTTGGTTTGTTGTGGTTTTTTTTTTTTTTTTTTAAAGAGGCAAAATGAGAACGTGTTGCATTCCTTGCTTTACAATTTGCTGCACAGGTTTAGTATTTTAGCCTCCTTTTCTCCTTACATACTAGATGGATCATAAAGTGGTTGTGTATTTTAAAACTGGATGGATTTTACTGCATCAGGAAAGAATTTAGTACATCTTCCCTTTTTCCTTTGCCTAAAGTCTCCAGTATCATATTTTTTAGCCAAACAAACCTTTTTCTGGTCCACCTGCTTAGTGCTTGCTTCATGATCAAGTAGGAAATTAAAGGGTAACTATTTGCTCATCTCCGAAAAGTCTTTCCCTCTTTCTGGTAGAGGCTGCTCAGCTTATTGAATGTTCTGCCTTGAAGGAGTAGTCCTTTCTTCCTGTTTGCCCTTTGCAATACTGACTAAGCAGAAGACAGGTGAACAGACACAAGTTTGTCCTTCAGGTGTCTCCCCTGTTTGAGATGCTTGGAAAGGAATCGATACAAACACTTCCTGGACCAGTGACAAAGTGCCTTCAGAATTCCTGTGGGGCAACAGTGACCCCCTGTGGTCAGCCAGACCAGCCTGGGATACCAGGCTGGTACCACCTTGGTCGTTCTGTCAGGAAGCTCCTTGCCCAGTCTCTTGTTGCTTGTATTACTTGTGTAGAAACATTACTGGAATTTGATCAGCTGCTTGGAATGGTTGTTGAATCGAGTGGTGGCTTGACCAGAACATAATGAAGATTATGCATTGTTGGCTCTTGCAGTGAGGAATAACCCTTGGGTACAGAGTCTGAATGCTGTACTGGTGAAACAGGCATTATCTTCCTTTGCTGATGCTAAGAACCTCAGTTACAGGTTGTGGGATATCTTAGGGTGTAACATAGCTGCCAAGGATAGCAGTTCAAAGCTAATCTTCAGTCTTTTGCATACAGATAGTTGTATTAGAAGTATCTGACATCATACTGCTATTCCTTTAGGCTACAGACAGCTGGGAGTTTGCAATAACTACAAAACAGGCATTACGTTTTGAATATTTTGCAAAATAAGCTGCTGTAGTAAACTTGCTGAAGAAGATAAATTGCTTTTTCACAAAGATGTGATTGAAGAATTTTGCCTCTTGTATGATTTACTAGATTACTTCGTAAGTCCCTACAAATTTTGTTTACACAAAGCTTCTCCTGGGGTAACTGTCTTCAAGATTAGAAGTATTCAGTGTTGTAAGGCAGTAAAAGTAATGAAAAAATATTTTATCTTTACTGAAACAGATGCACAGAAATTCAAGGCAAAATTTGAAGAATGCAGGAACGAAGTAGGCAAGAAAGCAAAGAAAGGTAAGGTAGTCTCGGCATAACTCGGTGCCACATTTCTGAGCTGTGTGAGTGGTTACAGTGCTCTGGAGTGTCGTGTTCCAGCAGACTCACTCTGTGCTGAACTGCAGCCTTCAGTTCAGGTGCTTTTCTGTCTGCGAGAGTAAGAGCTCACAGGAGCGACGATGGCCTTCTTTCCTGTAGAAGGCTGTTACAGTTGCTGTTGGGACATCGCTGCTTTGGAAAGGCTACCAAGGAAGTATTTCTGGATTATCGTACACAAATGAACTGTGAACACTGCAGCCACAGTGCTCTCTTCCTTCCAGGTCCCTTTCCCTAATTTCACAAATGTATAATATTCAATGTTTTTTATAGTTGTTAATGTGTATGGAGCTGTTCACGAGGCTCTAATAGATTATTGCACCTCCCTTTGGAATTGCCTGTGTGACAAGGTATCTCACCATGTATATATAATAAACATTTCCCTCTTTCTTAAGAATAGACTACTAGTGGTCTGCAGCCAATACAAGATATTTAAATTGGAGTTTTCTGGTCTTAAGAATTCCTATTCCCCAATTTCAAACTGGTGAACTTTTTGGTTAAGATTACAAGAAGCTCAGGACTTGTCTGGATACTTTATTGGTAGCAGCACAACTGGCCTGATGTTACACCCTGCTCAGTCCCCGTGATTAAGCCCTCATGTAGAGATTAATATATACGAGTAGTATTTCTTGAGTTCTGACATCTGAAGTAATTACCAGAGGAAAAGAAATGGAATGAGTAACTCCAGCGGTCAGTGAAGAATATCTTTATTTTTGTCCAATACCCGCTTTCTCTCACCACCCCCCTCACCCTCTGTCTTTACTCTTTCTAACAGGAAAATCCATTACTGCCTGTATGTAACATTTTTCCTAACCAATCTTTCAGCAGGCACAGACAAAAATGATAGTGCTGATAAAGTTGCTGAAAAACTAGAAGAGCTTTCTGTAAAGGAAGAGAGCAGAGAATCTGAGAAGAAAGAGACCAAGGAAAAAACTGAAGAAAAGCAATAAAATCATCCTGGGCCTTGCAGTTTTTTCTTCACTTTTTTCTTTTTTTTCTTTTCCCTTTTTTTGGGTTTTTTTGGTTGGTTATTTTTTTTTTTTATTTTTACAAGGGACTTTATATGGAACTGAATTCAACATTCACATTGTTTTTTCTAAGCTTTTGCCCTTTGGAAGGTGTCTTCAGAAAAATTCATTCCCGAGTCATGAAAATGTACTGTGCTAACTTTCTTTTCCATAGTGGAAACACTTATTTATAGTCATCCAAAAGAGTGAATAAAATAAACTTGAAAACAGCATCAGGGGACAGAACTGAGTTTTCTGTATACTGTAAAGGCTTATGAATACACTTGTTTAATTGAGCTACATATCATCATTCCTGTGGATTAAGTAGGTTAACAGACTTTGTCAGCAGGGAAGGTTAGGATTGCATTTGTATTTCTTGTATGGCTTCTAAACTGTAGTGTAACAGACCTTTCCCACCTGCTGCTGTGTGTACCTGAGCAGGGAATGTGCCTGTGCTTCTTGAAACACAGCAGACTTCTGGAATCAGGCAATAAGAGCATTTCTGGCACACTGTTGATGACGATCCACCAGACAGTGAAAACAAAGGTGGGGGACAAAATGTATTATGTCATATTTGAGAAGCATTTCCCTCTTACAAGACAAAATCTGTGCTTCCCCCCCACCCCAAATTGGTTAATAGTACAAAGGCTTGATTCCAGCAGACCGCTCCTGCTGTCGTCTCAGATCTTCCATGGTGTGCTGCTTGCTGACTGAAGGCAGCAGCGGGAGCCTGTTGTGCTGAGGTGTATGTGAGTACCTTCCTGTCAGATTCCCCTTGCCAGCATATTGTTGTAGTCTCAAGACTGTTCAGTTCTAAAATGTATAAGTTTTTTTTTCCCAGGGCTTTGGAGCTCATGTTGTTTTTACAAACTGGAGGAGTTTTGAACTTCTCAGATGCTTGGTAGGGAGGCTGTCCCTCTTGGAGAGCAGCAGTCTGGAATTCACTTTGGAACAGTTAATTATGGTGCACATGCTTGAGGGACACCCTCCTTGCCAAAATGGGCAAATTGGTCAAATCTCTTCCCTGCAAGTGTTTTTAGTTTATCCAATTTCAAATTAGTACTAGAAAGTAAGAAAATAAACTATAGTAAGCAATAAAATCAACACAATTAAGTCTGATAGATAAATTGAATTTTGTTGTTTAACACTAATACAAGGATTGTGTTAGGATAGAGATGAAATTTTATAATGGTTTCCAAAATAATTATGAAAACTGGACAAAACTTGCTAAACTGTAAGACTGAATGATGTTAACAATGGGATAGGAAGACCTTTTTGTCTTCATAAAGAGGCTTTTAACTCAGTCAGGTTCTGCAGTCCACCTGAGGAAAATATATTTTTTAAAAAAAAATCATGTCCTTCTTAGCACTACCTTTTGATGCTACAGTGAATGAGTCTTAAATCTGGTACTGTAATTAAGGTACTCACTTAATTCATTAATTCCTTTGGTGTTTTGCACATTCCCCTTCAACTACAGCAGATATCGAAAGTCTGTTAATTAACAAAGATGGTTGAAAGGCAAAATAAAATGCTCTTTAGTGTTTCTGGTTTGGAAATAACAAGACAAAGCTATTTTGAAGTATTTAACATTTGAATGTAAAAGCCAAATCTTTATCCATGAATCATTGTAAATGATCTGATAATGTCAAACTGTCTAAATTGATAGAAATTACTTAAAAATTTCAAAATAAACTTAAATTTTCATTTAAAGGATTTGCTTTTTTTTTTGAAAACTCTTACTGGGAATGCATTTTTAGTCTGCAGGGGCAAAGTGATGAAGGCAACAGAACGGGTGAGTTGCCTTTCAGTGTCAAACGTTGTACAGAAGAGGGGGGCAGCACCTGAATGACTTTGTCTTAGTTATTGATGACTCCTGCTTAATATTATTACCCTCTCTTCCCCTCTTACTGCAGCATCCTTAAGTGACCAAGACATTTCCATTCCTGTTTAGGTTAACTGATCTGTGTTCACAGTTCATGGATTGCAACCATTCTTGCAAGTCTGCACTCTCAAAGAGCAAAGCTAAGAGACCACTCAGTAAAATCTGGGTAACATTTGGCTGAGGAATGTTTTGGTCCTCTAAACTAAAGGATGGCCAGTCAATGTTCTGGTCACTTTAGCTGTTCTACACATTCAAAAGCAGTAAGTATTTTTTAAGTTATGGCGGTGAAATACTACTTTTTTTTTTTTTTGTGCAAGTCATTCTAATGATTAAACTTTCCTATAGGTAAAGCAGGCTGCCAAATGCAGATTTTTAAAAAGTTTTATTCCCTGTTTGATAAAGCAGGAAAATACAATAGGCTTAGTGAAGCATTGTTGGGTGCTAAAGTCTGTGATTTGTACAAATTTTCTGCTTGCTTCAGGTTTAGGAAGATGCACATCTAACCACTCTATAGCCAGGCTTAGTGACCCAGCCTTTGGCTTTGTGTGTATACACTGAATGGATGAGTGTCTGAGGACTCCTGACTGATGAATTCAACTTAGAAATTGTTAAATTTTGACAAGCATCAAAATAATAGCTTCTTAACAGGTAGTCCAGGTCTTAAAGAAGTCCACTTATTATAGAAATTAATTGAAAATAGTTCTCTCTAGATCCCATGTTATTTATTTTGAAGACTACACTAATCTGTTGGGGTTTTTTTTCCTCCAGGACTAAGTTTGTATTAGTGATACTAAATCTCTCATTCACAAACTGCAAACACTCCCAATTTGTTGTTTTAACACTAAATGTCAATTTTCTTTTTCCTGTATAATAAGGTAGCTTGTATCAAACACAAGTTCTCAGTGATACCAAAAACTCAGAAAATTAAAATTCTTCTCAACACTATGCAGATATGTATGTAAATTCTTAATTTTGATGCATCGTGCTCAAGGAGTACCTGTACGTAAAGGGAAGAAATAGGAGTCTGAGTAGTGCTTTGGATTTTGTTGCAAAGTGTTGTTTCTACTTTGAGAGTGTTGCATCCACTGGTGGATGCTGTGTGTGGCTCACAATGAGCTGTGCTGAAATCTGACATCCCTCAGCAATTCTGGGCCTTGTGCTGCTCCATCTCAGTGCATTCCTTCTCATAATTCAGTGAAAAACTTTGATGTTACTAGAAACTTTTCTCTGAAGAAAAGACTCTGAGTTCAGAAAACTCAGCTTGACACCTCAGTGATATTAAATTGCACTATTTGTGTAGAAATTGAGGCAGTGGTTATTACATTATAAACTGCCCTACTGGTTTTTGATTGGTACAAATTGCCACTGGCTTTCAGTGCCAAGTCCTTAAACATTGGGCAGTTATTTAAACAACCCTAAACCTCTCCAGTTAACTTCCCATTGCTGTCTTTTATTCATGCCCTCCTGCTCCCAGGACACCCATCTGTCCTGGCTGCTCCAGGTTGTTTCTAGCAAGCTGTATTTTCTGAGGTGCCCACGGCAAGCCAATGTCTTAAATTTTGATTAGCCAAACTAATTTCAAAGTGTTTTTACATTGCTGAGGCCATGTGTAAACTTACACTAGTTCAGTGAAGTGAGGTTTTTATTGTATTTTGTGATGGTTTATTTAGGATGTATTTTAGAGGTCTTCCTAATTAGATTTAGCTAGAATTACTCTTTCAAATAGAAGGAAGAGGAGGTACCAGTTTTTTACCAACCTTAACTAAATCTTTGACAATGCATCCTTTTCAGAGTAAGGAGCTAAGGAAAACTTAACTGCAACAGATGAGAATTAGTTTGCTTGATGAAGAAAAGTTTGAAGTAATCAGCTGTAGAATCGATTATACATGTAAGTGATTTCTCAGACTGTAGTTCGTGTGAAAACAAGGTGCTTCTCAAGTAAGCAGCTTGAGCAAGAATAAGGATATAAATCTTGAGTCTGTGAAAACAAGCACGGGAGCAAAAATCTTCCTAATATTTAAGAGCTGAGTAGCGTTAGTATCTACAGCTATGCATTAGATTTATGCCCACTGTATTTTTATAATATGCAAATTTAAGTATGGAATATCTTTGTCCACTTAAGTCACATTAGACACCAACCACTGACTTAAGACCTGTTCATATCTGAAAGACTTGTCAAACTAGTTTGCTATAGTCTCCTAGTGAAAATGCAACCTACATCAGATCCATAAATAAATTAGATTTGTAGAAATGTTTTTTTATGAAGTATTAATGGTGCAGGTAATGTTTGTGGGGTGTATTTTCTGTTACACCAATATAATGTTTTAAGTACAAAGAAGGTGCTGGCACAAATCTGGATTAAATGTTACATACAGGAAACTTGTTTTGTGGAAGGTGTCTGACTACTGCAAGTGTTTCACCAACTTCACAGTCTTAAACGTTTCTGACTTTGAAGCTGGAAAAGTCCAGCTGGTTGTTTCTGGGTCCTGACTCCACAAACTGACATCAGCTGATTCGCTGCACTGTAGAAGGGAACTGCTGTATCAAGATGTGCCATTTACTTACGGCCTGACAGAGAAGCCAGTGGTGGCATGAGCTCCTGCCTATTCACGTTGTGCTGGCTGGCCTCATTTCAAGTAGTTTAAAGTTCATCATTTTCTAATGCTGCTTTTCCCTAAAAGCAAGTATGGCTATTGTAACCATCAACAAAGATGGATTGGACATTACAATGACTGAATATTTTGTACGTTTGGAGGATATTTCTCAAGACTAACAGGTATAATTAAAGTTACCATGACTTCATATAAATAGTGCTTCTCAGTTTTAACATCTTGTTTGCTGGTTTATGAACACTGTTGGCTTGCAGAGTTTCAGCACCATCATTCAGAGTGATATTTCATTCTAGAGGAGGAGAATTGCACTTAACTAATGGTTTTAAACAGGACAGTTAGTGAATCTTTAAAACTGGAGGCCTACCTCACTCTGATGTAAGTAGTTTTTGTGGGGATCACTTAGGAATCAGTCTGCAGAGTTACCAAAGTCTCACAGTAAATGGAACTTGACATGCCCCTTCACTGCTGTTGGGAAACACACCAGTTCTGTTCTGAGCAAATGCCATCCCATGAAAAATATCGATTGGAATCAGCTAGAAAATTTTGTGATATATCTGTTAAGGCTACTGAAAAGTCATTATTAGGCAACAATTTCTTGATTTATCTGGTAAGAAATGAACAACTAAGTGAAAATTGTCATATTAAAGTTTCAGTGGTCACTTACCAGGCCTGGCTTGTGCCTAGAACTGTCTGGCCCTTGCTTGGACTTTCTGGCAGCACTGTGCAGCACAAGATGATCCAGATGTCTCTGAGCTCTGTAAATTTGAGGAGAAAAATGGCTTTTACTAAACAACAAATTGGTGATCCTTGAGGGTTCTCCCAGTGACCCTGAACAGTTTGCAGGTCACCAGTACTACATGGGCTGGCAACTACATTTGTTGTAGTAAGAAAATGCAGTAAGAAAAGTATAATCGTTTATTGTGGTCACTGTTTAATGGCAACAGCAAATATGAGCTAGGAGCTAACTTTCAAGTGACCAATAAAATATTCCAGGGATTTTCAGTACTTTCAAGTGTGCATAATAGAAGAATTTTCTTAATCATGTAGTTAAGATTTCCAGCTAAAATTAGTGCCATGACTTGATATGAAAATTGCATGGCTTTCAGGCTTTCTTGATTCTTGCTGTGTTGTGAGTTTCCTTTCATCTTACCAGCTCTGAGAGGGGTACCCCTGCCATGTGGCTCCAACACAGCTTCTGTGGTTGGCCCTTCCTCCTTTGGGGTAAAACCTCAGAGTAAAATCTTGCAAGAAGACATGCAATTACTAGCCATGCTCTGCCAGATTATTTTTAGATTGCTCTTTGTAGCTGTATTTGTTCTTTGTCATTAAATCTTTCCCTAACTCGTGCTGCCATTGCTGTTTACCTCAGAGCTGCCAAAATCTTCTGGCACGCTCATAAGGTAGTGTGAATCCAGAAACTGCAGTCCTTGAAATAAAGGTGTTCCAGGAGAGCAATTCTGAGACATGCCTATTCTGCTTTAGTCAAGTCCTCCTCAGACATCCTTAGTGTTTGACAGGTAAAGTCATCTGACTGCTTTAAATATACTTGGTTTGTAATAACGAGACTGAGTGTTGCTCAGCAGTGCTTTGTGCTGGCTGGAAAACAGAGCGTTCTTGAGAACTGGAGTGTTAGTTACAGAAGGAAATGAGGTGAACTGTGGGAACTATTGGACACAAAATTACAGAAAATTACTGCTTTCTGATAGGTAATCTACAGTGTGCACCAGAGAAGAGTAATCCCAAGGCCCAATTCAGCATAACACGGAAGCCTTGTAAAATGGAATGGCTCCGCCGCCTTTTGGAAATGCTGGCTCTGCATGACTGCACAGCACAGGTGTCGGCATGCACAGGATGACTGTGCAGCTCAAGCCGGGCTGCCACAGTGATCTTCAAGATCAGTTCAGGTTGGAGATGCACCTCCTCTTGTTGCTATGAAAGGTACAACTCTTTGTGTCCTGATAACTCAGTTATCTTTAGTCTCCCTCTAGAGAAGTGTTGCGTGATTGGGATATTGAAAAAAAGCTGAAGTTGCTTGCTGCTGAGAGCCTCTTTTCGGAACAGGAATGGCTTGAAAAATTGGCCCAACAAATGGGGGCTGATACAGTGAGAGTGGATCAGCATCAGTGTGTCAGAGTGATGAAGGGAAAACCATTCTGAAGGGTGGAACGAGCAGAAGTGCTGAATCCTCCCCACTTGCAAAGCTGTCTTCGAGAAGCAGACTTTCTAGAGAGGAAAGAGTCCTTAGGGGAAAATACAATTGAAAATAATGAGGTGCAGAGGAGGCATAGTCTCCTTAAGAATAACTCCTCTACTCACATGAAGGAATGTTACTATCCCAGAAAGGCTTCATCTTTAAAAATAATGAAATTTAAATAAATCATCAAACTCCAGGTATGTGTCTTAAAATGAATTTGTGCCTATTACTTACCAGCTCATGCTAGAAACTTGACAGGATGTTTCTGTGGCTCACCTAGAAAGGGAACTTGCAGGTCCATGCTAAAAATGCAGATATGACTGTCACTTGGGAGAAAACTTCTTTACTATTTTTCAAGACCTCAGAAATGCATTTGAGTAATTCTCATACTATCCATTATAGGATGCTGACCAAACTTCATAAACAGTCTATAATGCTGCTTAGGGTAATATTTTCCAGATTAAAATAAAAATATCACTGGAAAATTAGTCCGAGTTCTGTTTGTATTTAAAATTCTTCACCCAGACTGTTGCTTGAGTGGGAAGGAGGAAGATGATTAAACTGATATAAGTGATGAAGTCTCTGCTTTTGTCAGGTCAATGGTACTAAACTAGCTTGTGGCCCAGAGCATTAGGTGTGCTCCTGAAATGGATCTTCCAGCCCAGTTTTGTTGAAAAGGGACCCAGTTGGCTCCTTGGAGACCCCTCAGCAATGCACATCAGACCTAGTAAGTGATGGTGAGATTTGCTTCCCAGGTGTGCCTTTGATCTGATTTAACGTGCTCATGTAGCTGCACCTGAAGCCTTTCAGCTTAGTATGCAGAGCCTGGTTCTGTGTAAAACTGTTGACCTTTTGATTAGTTACAAGGGGTTTGAGAATAATTAATTCTAATAAGCTGGCATGACAAGGCGTAGTGAAGCCTAGCAAACATTCAATCTCACAAGCATTCCAAAATAAGTAACTTTCGGTAGAAGTTGTCCTTCCCGTTCCTTAATATCTAAGTCTGGAGATCATTTTAAGTTGCCTTCTGCTTTTAGTCCCATTTGGATGAGACTTTTTTTTCTTTTAAAGCAGGGCAGTTGTTAGCAAAAGCTGAGATTTCATATAGCCATATGTCCTCAGGCTGGAACTTGCTGGCTTTGCTTTTGTTAAAGCTGACGCTCAAAATTTGGGTTTTTGTTTGGTTTGGCGTGGGGGGGAAAGGGAGAGGGTTTGCAAACTGCAAAGTTGAGGACCCTTAAGAGATTTTTGGTTGGGTTTTACTTGTTCTGTTCCTAAGACTTCTAGGACTGTGGAACTAATCAAGTCCGTTAAAACGAGAAATGATGAATGTCCTTTCAGAACAGCACTGCAGTGTATGCCTTCTAGGGCAAGCTTGCTTTTAACAACACCCAGCAGACGCTGCAAATGTGGCTTTTGTGTTAGGCAGGGGTTACTTTATCTGCATGCTGGCAGCTGCAAAAGGGGGATTAGCTGAGAAAGAAAGCAGGAGGGAGGGAGCAAGATGCATGCGCCTCCCGGTCTTGATTTCTAAACTTCCCAGCGGCCTTGAACCCTTCTTCCCATCGGAGGGTTTCCTTGTGACTGAGGCGAGCTGCTGGGTGGTGCCCCCGAGTGTGAACAGAGGAGCCATTCACACACTGCTCTTGGGAAAGCCGATTCGGTGAACTTTCTGTTGTTACCTTAAATTACCTCTTCTGTCTGCCTCCTGATGCTAATGGATAGTTTTTAAAAGAACAGACTATAGTGTCATTTAAGTTATGTTTGCACTCAGTTATGGATCTTAGAATCAGTTATATTTGGCGGAGTGCAGCAGTTCCCGTAATACTGTGACTCTGGGTGTAGCAGAACGAATAGCAGGGTTTATTCCCTGAGCTAGCAAGGCAGGATTCCTGTGCAGCTCGCCCTGTCCTGCAGGGCCCCGCTCGGAGCCGCTCCCTGCGCGGACCCCGCCGCGCCCCGCGGCTGCTGCGGCGGTGCCGTGTCCGCAGCCCCCTCTAGAGCCCCGCTATACAGGGAGCTGCTGCAGGAGCTTCAGAGTCCCACACAACGCCCTGTGGAGCTCAGTTCATTGCCTTTCTTCTTTTCGGGGGGCGGTTCTTGTAGAAAGGATAGAACTGAACCCCACTGCCCGCAGGGGCTCCCCGCTGGGGGAGGCCCGAGCGGCGATGACTCGGCCGCCCCGGGGGCCGTCGCTGCCCGGCCCGGCCGCCCTTCCGCGGGGCAGCGCTAGCTGCGCACCCCACTACGGTCTCCCCTAGCGCTACCTTAAGGGGCTGGTTGACATCAGCCGAGTGGGCTGGGCGGTGTGGGTGGGATTTCCTGTGCTGGAGGTCAGCTGCTCCCGTCCCTCTCCCGTCCCTCCCAGCCGCCCGGGTCCCGCTCTCCCCGCGCCGGAGGGACCCGCATCCTCCCGGCTCCCTCCTCTCGGGTTGGATTTACATAGTGATGTGTAAACTACAGGATGCCCAGCAGCACTGGAAAGAGGTTTAAACCTACTAAATACATCCCGGTCTCCACAGCAGCTGCCTTATTAGTGGGTTCGACTACTTTATTTTTTGTTTTCACGTAAGTACCGCTCTGGCGGAGGGGGGGCCCGGGCTGGGGCCGCCCGGCCCGGCGGGGGGAGGCGGCTGGGCTTGACAGTCCTCCAGGCCCTGTCGCTGCTGGTCCCGCTCTCCGTCTGCCTCCTGCTATCCCTGCCCGGCTTTGGTTTGCAGAGGCTCACGATCTCTCCCTATCATAAAATGTGCCTGACAGTCAGATCCACCATTTCATGGCACGTAAAACCCCATCAGCCTCCCGCAGCTGCCGGCTGTGTGCATCAGAGATGCCAGAGCCCCGCAGCCCCTCTGCCCGCCTGTGCAGAGCTGGTGTACGGGAGGGAAATGCAGCCCCAGCCGCCCCGGTGCCGGCAGGCGTGGATCCAGCCTGTGTCTCAGCTGGCCGGAGTCTCTGTGCTTCAGGAGGGAGAGCTGGCCTCTCCCGTCAATCTGTCGCGTGTCTCAGGGTTTATCCGGCACAGCCTTTTGAAGTGGAAGGAATCCTATTCTAAGCATTACTGATTTTACATATTTTTATGTAACTGTTCCTGAAAGCCTGAGGAGCTAATGAACAAATTTACATTTGCTTGACGGAAAGACGAGGAAACTTTTCCTCTCTCTGTTTCCTCTTCTCTCATTCCCTTCTCCCTTAAATGCAGAATGGAGCTGTGGCTGTCGGCTTGCAGCTCTCCTGTAGTTATATTAATATGTGAGTGCTGTAGTGCTTCGGCTGTTCCTTCCCATACACTCGAGTTCTGTAGCTCGCTAACCCTTCCTGTGCGGGGGTAGCGGCACCCTCCCTGCAGAAGTGTCGGTGTTTCCAGAGATGCTACAAAACTGCTCTGAAAGGAGCTTTGACTAAGCTGCCTTTGGGAAGGTGAAAACATGGCTATTGCATATTAAGATTTATTGTTGCACTTATTTTGGAACTCTGTTTTCCTTGTTTTGTCGTTGCTATTTTTTAACCGAGCTCAGTGAAGCTGTTGGAAGCAGAAGGCTCTATAAGAGTGGGAGTATGTGTCTGTGTCATTATCTTTCGTGGTTTGGCTGTGATATGATTCTCGATGTTTCAAAATGCTCATCACTGGTATGGTAATCTCAATGTAGGATTTCAGAATAAAATGTAAATGTTGTTTTGTCTAACAGTTTCTTAAATCGGAACAGATTCTGACACTGAGTTTTGCTCTTGACTTAATGTGCCTTGATTTTTCCTTGCTTGTTTTCAATGCATTTGGTATGAAGTGCGGGTAAATCCTTTCAGGATATTACACTGTTTCAAGAACTGGTCAAGCCTCAAGAGCCAGTACAAGTATCAGCCTATCATTCATCATTTGGGCATCTAATTATAGTTTGGTGCTCACAGGCAAATACAGGACAGAAGTTGGCTTTTGTGATGAACTTGGTTGACACTGGAGTGGTGAATATTAAATGGTGAAGGAAAAGGGGGCGTTAATGCCAGCATTTATTTTTCCGGCTGCTTGAGAAATGGATGCATGCTAAGGTTGTTTTGGAAGCTGTATGTTTGTTTTCATATGATACTTCCAGTGTAGAGCTACAAATTGCTTAGTGATGTAAGACTTTCCTGGTAACACAGTTGTTGTTGAAACATCCTTTTGGCAGCAGGACATCAACTGAGATGTTCGTTTTATAATTTGTATGGAAGAAGCAATCGGTTTTAATCTACTACCGAATCTGAATCTTCTCTGCTCCCTCTGTTATCAGTGTTTTACTGAATAATTAAATGCAAAATGAAGTATTTTAAGGATCTCTCCATATTGTAACTTGGCCTGTGTATCTTGAAGTGTTAGTAAATTTTTTGAGGATTGTCCCAGACATACGTTCTCTGCTGCTGCCAAGTCTTGTGTGTAATAAAAGTAACACATAATTGAGCAACTGTTGTCAGGCAGAATCTGAAGTCCTGTCCATTCAAAAATACTCAGATGAATTTGTATGGGAGTGTTGTTGTTTTTCATGCTGAGCAGTTTTAGTAAAATCTGTCTTTGTTGTGGAATCAAAGCAAGCCATATGCATGAGATTAGTTTCTTTTGTGTGGTGGTGGGTTTTTTCCCCCTTCCTGAGCATTTCCATTTTTTATCTTGTTCCACAGGCAGTGTTTCGTCTCCTGAAGACCTTTTTGTTGTGATATGTTATTAAAGGCTGAGATAGACCTGAATTTTCAGGTGTGTTGATTTGCACAACTTGTTTGATGTTGGATAGAGCTCTGATATGCAGCAGTTGAAACACTGGCCTAAAATTGTTTTAAGCAGTGCTTTTGATACAATCCATGCTTGCTTGTCATAGCACAAGAACTTAATCAGATGAAGATTTACATGTTATGTATTTTTTAATTCCTTATTTGTGTCATTAAGCTCTAAGGCTGCTGTGTCTCTTAATGAAGTGAGCTGTGTAGAAATACAAGAAAGTGAAGATGGATGGGACTCCTATCAAATTTTGGATTCAGGTGACCTCAGTAGGATATCAGGGATTTGAGCAACTTCAGTGCAGTGGAATTGAATAATGGAGGATAATATATGTGGAAAAACTGAATAATTACTATTTTTAAACCACTTACTGAATAGAAAAAATAAGCTTTTTAGGGCACTGGAAACATTTCTGAGTAACACGTATGAAAACAGAGGCTCTGACTTGGCTTTTTCCCTAGACACGTTTGTGGGCTCATGCCACACATTATGAGTGTCTTCTGCTGGATGAAAAGCTCTTTGAACATGAAGGCCAGGGTTAGCTTTTTAGCAATGTGGTCTTTATTTGTAACTTTTTTTCCAAACACCTTTGCTAAAAAGCAGCACATAAAGAGTGTTTGAAATACACAGTGTCCGCTATTAGTTCATCGTGGTGCTGATCAGTGGTACTGTTATACTTTAGGAAAATTCCATTTTAGAGTCTTCTTTTTTCTTTTTCCTCAGCTAAGCATTTAGGATTCACTGCATCGCTGCTATATTTCTTCTGGTTTTATGAGGGGGAACTAAACTATTTAGCTATCAAGATTATTGCCTGGAAAGGCAACTAAATATTGCAGTTGTATTATCACAGGCTTTTAGCACTCCATGTGTGTTCCTTCAGTAATAAATACAGTGTCTGAGTAGGTGGTCTAATTTGTCACAGTGGGAGAGTAAACAAGCTTTAACTCTAAGCATTATGAAGGAACGTATCAATAATGTTGTATAGAATGATTAAGTTAATTTACTTATATGAGCAAATCAAACGGTGTAATGAAGGAAGAACCAATTCTTCTTAACATAGCACAAATCCAGTGATTCAGTTCTAGCAAACCTGAACTTTTTTCTACCAAAATCGTTTTTTCTTCATATTTCTCATAAGGCTTTTTGTTAGAGATAACAATTTAACCTATTTCAGTGAAGTCTGGGCTCTTATGCCCTGGACTACCAAGTGCTGTGATGTAAACCTAATTGTGTTCATTCAAAGACCCTGAGTTTCAAGAACTTGCCACCCTCTTTTAGGCTGTGCAACTTCAGTATTAGCAGAGAATGCAGCTTAATTGTGAGCAAGTACAATGTCACCTGTGAACAGCTGGAATCAGTGATCTAAAAGGACTTCTCCAACCTAAATGATTCTATAATTATTCTGGAGCTAATAGTTCTCTTCACCTGCTTAAATTGGCTACTTACTGTAGGTGTTAGTGCTGAGAACTTCTGAGTTAGTTCAGCAGCTGCAGTGCCTGTGTCTGGAGATTACACAGCCAGCTGAAAGCATATGGTTGTAAGGGGAAACTGTGGCTCATTTTAGTAAGGAGAAAAAAGCTCATAATTCTCTCACTGAATATTGTAGGTCTGAAATTTCTGATAAAATACCCATTTTCAGACTATTTTCTGTAGCATGCAGCCTCCTGAGCATCTTTGAAATACAGTAGAAACATGTAATTCATAACAAAGGTCTAAGTGCCACTACTTCTTTGATTTAACGGTAGTAACACTGCTGTATATTATCTCTTGAAATGGGATAATAAAATGGGTCATTTTCTGGGAGAAGTGAAAGCACAAATAAGGTGCAAACATTCAGTCAGTATTGAAAATGCGAACAGCTTTGTTCTTAAGAGTCATAATGGGAGATAATCATAGATATACACCACAGACATCTGCAGTTGGCACTCTAATGCAGTCTGTGGCACAGGGAGTCTAATACCAAACACCTTCAGGAAACAACTGAGGAGTGGTAAATTGGTGTAGAAGGCCAACTGAAGTTGAAGTGGCAGTAGGGATGGAAAGAAAATAGAGAAATAGCCTAAACCTGTGCTGTTAGGACGGCAGAAGGAGGAAGAATGGCTGGTAGACTGTGTTCCACAGCCGGGCTGCTGGATTTACTTAACAGGGAGGAAAGCTTGGCTTCAGTTGATGAATATTTAAAGCAAAACTGGCGCTCCCCCCATGTTTGTGTATCATATTACTGTATTTCATGAACTAGAAGGGCTCAGCATTTCTGTAGTTAGACATGTATGAATCCAGATGCACTTTTGATACATTCACCTCTTAAATCATAAGCACTACCCCCCTTCCTGCAGTTATCTGATCCTGCACTGGAACAGCCTTAAAATAAACAGGTAATAGCACTTTAAAGTTCAAAACTATAGTAACCATCCTGGATGATAGTTAATGAAATATAATTATATGTGTACCTAGAGTTCTTGACCTATCTGTTAGATCTTTTCTTCCCATGGCTTGCATATGTTCACAGATCAAAAAGGAAAAAATACAGTCTGCTGTTTTGACTTGGGTTTGTTTAGTCACTAGCAAAGGTCAAGTTAATAGAAGATCATCTTTGCTTTAGTGAATTTGATTTGTATCCAAAGATGTTTTCCTTGCTTAAAGTATTTAGTTCCAGATGTGCAGATACTCACTTCTGCCAGTTCAGTGTTCTGATTTCAGTTAGAACAAATGATAAAATGTGATTTAAAATGTATATTACAGATGGTCTGGAGCTTCATCTGTAGCACAGGTGTGTTTTATACCAGCCTAGAGGAAATAGAACTGAATGCTGAGAAGTAGATGCACAACAAAGAAAATAAAGATAAAATTGTAGCTCAGATTGTTTTATCTTGATATGCTGCTGGACAGCATGAATTCTGCCTTAGAGTGTGCTCTTACATCCTTCTTACAGTTTGGCTTCTGCCTAATAACTTGCTGAAGGCTGCTTGTGGATTTGGGAGAGCTCTGGTGGTGGTTGCTTGTGCTGTGTGATGCCAGAAGTTCCAGGTGTGCTGTGGTGTGTGTGAAGGCACGTGGAAACACTGCCACTCCACAAATCCTCTTCCTCCCCCCATCCTAACCAGATGGTCAGATCAGATATCCTTGGCATTCTGAAAAAAAAGTCCTTGGCCTTGGAGCACAAAGCGCCTCTACCTTGTCTGTTTCCAGCCATGCTAGGGGTCCATTTGATAGTGGTAATGCTAATTATGGAAAAGAACAAATTCCCCCCCTCCTTGAGCGCTCTGTCCCCGCCATTCTTCACTGCTTGGAATATTAATGTATTTCTGATTTTTCTTTTACGTTTTTGCTTTCCATATGCCAAACCAAGAAATCGCTGGAACTGGTAGGGAGCAGCTTCACTGACAGCCATGCAGGTGACACTATATAGGGGGAAAAGAGTGTGCAAAAAAGTGTGCAGCAGTTTATTCAGGTGAATTTTAAAACTGACTTCACAGTCACATACTGATTTCAAGCAGTGCAGTTTGGCCTCCTGAGATACCTTAACATTTTCCATGTTAAATGCATCTTTAATGGCAGGTTTTTCCTGTACACTCTACCTGCAATCCAGAAGAGGTAACGCTTGCCTGGTTGACCTGAGTCATCTCAGCTGTCATGTCTGTAAGCTTCTGAAAAATATTTACTTTTGTTATGCCAAAGAAATGTCCTTTTAAGTTTCATCTTGCTATAAAATTTTTGGAAATAGAATCTAGACAGACTTGTCATGCAAGATAAGACAGGCAGTCTCAACAGGAAAATATATTTAACTGAAGTGTGAAAAGTTGTTTGGTTTTGTTTTTTTTTTTAATGCTCTAAAAAGCCTCCATTTTACTGTTTTTAACTAGTTGATTTTATGATCTTTGCTTCCAAAGGGAACAGCAAGGTTAGCAATACAGGACGTTTCTGAAAGTTGTTAAAATTCACTCCTTTAGAAAAAAAACCCTGGTATTTATTATCAGTGGGAACATTTTTTTCTTCCTGTAGTCGGAGAAAGCAAAAAGCAGAATCGTGTTTGTTGAAGGCAGTAAATGGCTACACATGTTCAGCTGTGGATGCAGAGCTTTCTGCAGCCACTGCAGTGGCATTTTAGTGCTCACTGTAGCTCCAGTTTGAAAAAGGCAGAAGAGCTACTGTAACGGAAGTTATTGCTGTACATGGGCTACAGCTGTAGACAGTGTGTGATTTATGCCAGTAGCATAAATAGTAAAATAGCAACCTCCTTTCTATTTTTCCTAATAAGCAGATTAAGGTCATATGGAAATAGCAATGAGAGTGTCTCAATTAGATCAGGGTGGGCCTCTCAGCCTTTGTACAAGAATATACAAGCAATTTTTCTATTTTTTGTCTAAAGTCCTTTTCAAGATGCTAATTTAAATACTGGCCCTGTTTGTCCAAGTATGCCACATGTGTATCCTTTTATAAATAGAAACAATCTCTACAAGATTGTTCAAGCTCAATTGGTTTGTTAGTAATGTCAAATAAGGAATGTTATTGCTGAAAGCACAAAACAAATTGAGAGATAAATACATGTGGTGACCTTGGAGATCTGATTTTTGAGGTTCATTACCTGAGATAGTTGCTAATGATACACATAACATTATTGTGTAAACACCTCATTCTGCTACTACCTGCTTCTCAGCTGGAATCAGCTGTAGGACCCTTCTCAACTGAAATCAGCTGTAGGACCCTTCTCAGCTGAAATCAGCTGTAGGACCCTGTGGTGTGGGGATCTCTGTGTGACTTGTGAGAGATGACCTGGAACAGTTTTTCTGTGCTTACTTAGTGTATAAGCTACAAGGAAACTTTTCAAGGGAAACCATGAGTTTTGTTCAGTTTGCATTGGAAGATGTCTGGAATACAGCAATAAAGTGGTTTTAGCCAATTTAGAGCATGAAGGAAATGCACACTGCAGTGGGGGAGAAGTATTGTAAAAGCTACACGAGCTACACTTGTGTAACCAGTGCAGAAGTGGAACACTGATTTACTGTCCTTTGATTCAAACCAGTAGATACAAGACTTATTTCTCTGTAATCCAAGAGTAATGTTCAATTTGGCTGCACTGTTACAGAGCTGCTATTACTTGATCATTTGTCACTGGGAGCAGCTAATGAAATTGAGAGGAAGAGGCTTGGAGGCTGAGAGAGAAATGCTGCAGTTTTAAATGGAAATTCTGTATTGTTCTTTTGCAAAGAATAGCATAGATTGGAAAAGCCTACTCAGCCTTGATCTTATTTTACCATGGAGAGGCAATTTTAGGGATCCTTGGTGGTGACTGGAAAAATTAATTCCAATGAGTACACCACAGTGCAGTGTCTACTACATAAATCTTCAGCCAGTAATCTGTATCCAGAAAGAGGATTTAATTAGTCACTGATTGGTTTTTTGCAATTACTAATGCAATTTAGCTAGACTTGCTTCAAAACTGTCCAAAGTGCCTAAAATTCTGCACTCTGTAAACGTATTATGCAAACATTAGTGGATGCTTCATTCTTTGTTTTTCTCAGAATGGATATTATGGAATAAACTGTACAGTAACCCCTATTTAGATATTGCAGTGGTTACCATGGTTCTCTGTGAAATTGTAAACACAGCATTTGTGCACTTCAAATGTGAAATCTTTATGAAATACCTGTGCTCTGCTGCCGTGTATTGAGATCATCCAGCAACAAAAGACAGTGGAGCCGGGTGCAGGGAAAATATCTCTCGAATTTGAAATCTAAACACCAAAGCAGCTGTTTCCAGTGTGCATGTGCACCATGAAATGACTATTCTCCGGAAAACCCTGGTACACATTCAGACTGAACTAATCGCAGAATATTCTTAAATGAACAAATTACTTTTTAAGTTGGAACCCAACAAAGCAAACTTGAGACTGCTTAAGTATATAAGGGCCTTCATAAAAAAAGCCAGACAAAGCGTTACTCTCCCAGGATTCTTAAAACTAAATTGGCATTTACATTAGCTCTTATTCATGTCTTCAGGGAAATAATGTAATGTAATATGTATATCAACACAATTTAAGTACAGTTCTGGGAATAAGGAGAACTTGGACATTTCTGTAAACAAGCATCATTTTAATTTAAACTTGGGTCAATCACAGAAATGCTTCAAAATGGAAAAGTTCAGCTTAAAACTTTTCCACTTACTCTGATCCCAGTCAGCTAGGAGAGGCAGGTATTTTCTTGTGGAAAAATACTTCCTCTCCCCCTTTTCAGCCTAACTTTTCAAAAGTTATTTAGGATTATTTTCACTGTGTAAAACCTCCCTTTCAGTTCTTTCTCATGAGTGAGATTTCATTTTGCATGTTTAGCTTTCTCTGAAGATTAATGTTTGCCCTAGCAATAAGACTCTCCAGATGTGTTATGATCTAATAATGCTGTGGTTAACCCTTGTCTGCTGTCAGCAGTTTGCTGACCCACCTCCTGTGTTTTACCAAGCCCCAGCATTTGATGGTGTTGTTTCCTGGCTCCAAGCAGCAGAGCCAAGAGTTGTGTAGGTGGGCAGCTCTCCCTCCGTGGGGTTTGTGTCTGGCACTAGGCTCAGGAGCCACTGCCTCGAGGCTTCCCTGTGGAACCTCACCGTTAACTTGGCTTTTTCCAACATTCCAAGGCACAACGGTGAAACAGGGTCTTGAGGATGTCTCTATGGTCATCTTCGTGTGGTCAGACCTGTGATTTTGACCAGTAACTGTAGGTCTCTAGGTTCTTGTTTTGTTTGGGGGTTTTTGTTTAATTATTGTCTCATTTCTCTGTTGTGTGGCGCGTAAGTCTCACGTCTTTCTTTTCTCTTTGAAGCTGGCTTTGCACATACTGCATCTTGTGTAAATGGCTAATGAGTCTTTGTGGCAAATACAGTAAGAGCATCAACAGGCACTAGTTTTTTTTTTCATGACCAAGTTTTGAGAATTCCTTAAAAAGAGGCATATAAAATGGCTGCTTTCTGATACACAGTACAAGTCAAACAGAAGGAGATATGAAGCCACTGAATCTGATAAGGTGACTTCTAAGTCATGTATGGAAGTTGTAGTATCTGCTACAGAAATTTCAGTTCAAAGACAATTCAGGATTAAAATAACAGGACTTGCTAGGTGTGGCCATTGAATCAATGTGATATTTTCTTTTAGTTGTGAAGCAAAACTTCTACATGGTCTATGTCCAGATAGTTATGTATCAAAAATAAAATGCAAGGACCACCTCAGCTCCTCTTGGCAGAGCTCTGCTAAGAATGTTCTCTCATTTTACATAATCTCATAATTTTGAAATCAAAGCTGGTCTGTATCAGCAGTGCTCTCAAGAATCTGGGTGACAGTGGAGGAGGACAGGCAGATACAGGTCTTTTATAATAGTGGAAGGGTTGGTTCCTTGAAATGAAATTGTTCTGGTTGTGTCATCTTTGTGTATTTTGAGAAAATGGCATTTGACAATCAGATTGCAAGGATAATAAGATACAAGGTCTTACATGTGGCATTGAATTTGGCCTGCTGATGATAACAAACAGGTTGGAAAACATCTGATTTCTTTCTCTACTGCTTGAGTTGAGAAGACTTTGCTGGGGCAAAGCTGTGCTACTTCTTAGGAAATCTCCATCTCTTCTGGTCTCCAGCAGTGTAACTTGTGAATAAGGTCATCAGTGCCATAATCCCTATTTACTTCTTACACTGAGGCAGAGAGGCACTGTACAACTGAAGTACTGGTGCTTAGGAAGTTTTGCACAAATGTGCCAACTCCAGGCTGAAGCCCTGTCAGCCCAGGACTCAATGGAGATCATTCTTTCAGAGAGGGCTTCTGAAGATTTGCTTAATTCTACAGTTTCTACTTCATTTAATGTCATTTTAGGCCATCCATCATGCAGTAAGTATGTTTTGTTTCTTGAACACTGCATGAATGTATGAATATAGAGATACATGTACTAAAGCTTTGTTGTCTCCCTTTAAAAGTTTAATGGTAACATTGTAGTCTTTAAACTTTTATTTGTATGTGCTTCCACAATGACTAGTTACTTTTGCAAGTAATTTTTCTTGCATTGTATTACAAAGACTAGTGGGACAGAGCTAAACATGATATCTGTGGTTTGAGAACTGAAAAATTAATGATTCCTTCTCTAGCCTGCTGTGTTTGATTTATAATTCATATCTGATAAGAGACATGCTCTTCTGAGCCAGCTATCATCTCTCCATTTACATCTAGGTGGGGTTTTTCAAATTCTTCCTGCAGTGGGTGCTGGGGGGTTGTGAATTTTGGGCCCTAAAGTGCTCCTGAAGAAGGTTTCCAGACCCATGTTTTCTCCACCTCTCGTTTCCCACCTGAGACTCTTTATCCTCTATAGGATCTCACCCCAGGACTTGCGTTGACCCCAAACGTCGCAGCTGCTGTCACAGCCCACTGCCATGACCCTTGACTTACAGCATAACCCAAGTCCGTGGTTTACCTTTCAGAGGCACTTCACAGCAGAAGGAAATGGAGAACTACAGTGGTTTAGAATGTCCTGAGTAGCTGCTTCCAGCCCCTCTGCCTCTCAGGGAGAGGCATGGCTGTGCACTAAGCTATGAGCCCTGTGCAGAACAGACCTTTCACTTCTTGTGTTTGGTCTTTTCCATCACTCTGGATCTTCCTGGGCTTATCTGGCTGCATCTTGTACTATTTTTTTTTTGCTGTTCTTCTCTCGCGACAGGTGATCTCCAGGTCAGTCTGTTCAGGTGGATAAGGCCTTTTGCCCAATATACACATAAAGGGTGACCCACTGCTTGTTTGCCTTTTGAAATGCCAGAGGAGAGGCCTTACAAGATGTAATTCAACATCTAATCCCATCTGTTAAGCTGGGGTGGCTTTTACGGGTTGATGAAACAGCTCCTCTGTATTGAAACTGGAAGTGCCCTCAGTGGGCCACTGTCTTTATTGTGACTCACACATATTTGGCATCCTCTCCAAAGAAGCTGACCAACATTTCTATCTTCTTCCCCACTAAGAAGTTCTGTATTCTTTGTGAATTTATTTCCTCCAGAACAGTAAGCTGAGTTGCTGGCTGGTCAAAAGGGAAAGAGATGTGTAGCAATTTGCCAGTGACATTGTCCTCCTCTGAACACAAGAGAGCCCTGTTTAGAGGAGTGAGGCACTGATCCTGCATTTTTGTGATTAATATGTTTTGTGCTTTTGTTTGGGTCTTTGAGAGTGACGTTATTTATTTTTGTTGCTTCAATTGTTTTGGAAATGAGAAAAAGCTATTTTGAGTGTAATATCGACTTGGCATCATTTAAAAAGTGTCTCTTCTTGCCAGTTTTTTTCGTAGTTCCCCTAGAAATACTTTTCCTTTGGGCTGCTTCTGACATTGTGTATGTTGTGGTAAGTCTCCAAAGCAGCATACTATGCATGTGTGATGGGTGGATGCTTGCATGTCTGATGAGGGATTGATTCCCCTGGGCATGTGAGCCCTGCCAACTCCTCAGTTTTAAAACTTGAGGCTTTAATATAATAACATTCTGTCTTCTAGTCCCGGTGGCCTCTTCTTTTGGAAGGCATTTCTTTTCCTTTTTTAAATTAAAAAAAAAAAGTTTACAGTTATATTGAGCTAGTTAATTAAACAGGCTGCATCTAATTCAGATCTCTCCCCTTAGTTTCCTTCTCACTCTTTCTTAACAGTGCCTACATAAATAACCTGATGAAGCTGTGTAAGAATTACTGAGATGGGATGAAGCCCATCTAAAGCTAGAACCTGAATCTGATCTCCTGACCTGCCCATTAAAATCTCAGTTCAGAGTGATTACTCCAAGCTGTCCAAGGGACTGCATGTTTGGTTTAGATCCCTTGGAGGGCTCTTGGTCCTCCCGGCTTGGCCGATTGTGTTCCCTCAGCTGCCTTTATCGTGCACGTGTCCTGGGTATTACCGTTCTGACAGACTGTCTGTGGCCCAGGGGCAAGCTCCTGTTCTGTGACTCCGCAGTGATGAGCTTTTCAACGGGAGAAAAGAGTAGCCTTCTTCAGCTTCCTCCTGGAAACATCTGAATCCTCTTGGTTAAAGCCTTAATTGGGACAAATACTTTGCTTGAAGGGCAGAGGTAGCAGAAGGATTGCAGCCTAACAGGTAATTTGGCAAAGTGATTCAGAATGGAAAATATGCAATATTGCTGTGCCTTCTCAGTCCCATCTACAGACATCTGAACACATTCCCACCAGCTTTTCCACTGGCTGCTGGTTTTCAGATGCTTCTCTTCACTCCTTAGTTTTCAAGTTGGTCTTTCTAAATTTCAGGAAATACTGAGCTCTCCCTCTGAAAGTCAGTCCTCTTAAATCTGCTTCTTCCATAGGATGACAGTCTTTAAAATGTCCTGTTTGCTCTTCTTGTTTTTCTGAGTTCAGAAAACAGTGATTTAAGCTAAAT
This sequence comes from Mystacornis crossleyi, assembly GCA_013400655.1. Lineage (NCBI taxonomy): Eukaryota > Metazoa > Chordata > Aves > Passeriformes > Timaliidae > Mystacornis > Mystacornis crossleyi. The sequence continues at coordinate 59,390 of VYZQ01040490.1, read as the reverse complement.
TATCTCTTTTAGAAGATACTTCAGACAATTTACAGTCTTTAACCATTTAAGTGGTGGGGGCAGGATGGAAAGACAGGAGAGTATAAAATAGTGCTATTATGAATTTTTGTGCTGTAGGCAAGGATTTCTTTCATTTCCCCCCACACCCCCCATCTTATGTATCTAAGGAAGAAGTTGCAGGGTGAGAAGGGATATTCTGATTTCCAAGACAGTAACTCAGAAGGAATTTTGTATTTTCTCCAAAAGTACACAAACACTTCTCCAAGAGTACACAAACACCTCACTATCACTTTCCTGACATTACCTGGGATATTTTGAAGGCTGTTGGAGAGAAGGCACATCAAGGGAGGCTTAGACTGCTGATTCTTACTCTGTACTTGCCTAGCCTTGACTGGGTCCATGTTCAGAAAGCAGAAACCTGTCAAAAGTCAATACGTCTGCACTGAATTTCCAAATTACTGTTAGTATTCTACATGCAGATTAGCTTTCTTTTTGTGCTTATTTACCTGTATCTTGGAAATAGCCTTATAAAAATATTAGCAATAGATGAATACAGTATGAGGGCTGCACTAGGCACGCTTAAAATTCTCTCATGTATATGAAATCTGAAATTCTTTATTTCAAACTAAAGAAAATAGAAAGGAAATAAGTCAGAACCCCTAAGGGGAATGTACTGCATGTTCAGATCTCTTGTCACGGCCTATTTGATTTATAAATATAAAAAAGTGTTTGTGTTCTAGAGCTGCGGCTGGTCCAGCGTTCTTTGTTGTTCTCCCACAATGTGACAATCATCCAAAAATCTTGTTTCTATAAGGATACCACGGGATTTTAGGTGCATTATGGTATAAATGTATATCTGGACATAAACTGTCAATCTCCATTTTTGGGTGAGCCTTAAAGAAAGGTTCAGGCACAGTAAAATAGGCTTGTTTAGTGACAGTTCAGCATCACTTCACTTGCCATGTATGATCACCCTATCAAGAACTGCATCCTGCTGCGATGACAGTTTGCTGGAAAGTCTCCACAGATTCATTGGAAGTTGGCTGAGCCCCAGCTCCACAAATTACTGGTCAGAAGAGACTGTTTGTAGGGCACAAATCCATCCAATTTGTAGTGTTGATTTGATTCTTTTTTTAATTAACACTTTAAAAAGTGTGTCAGCAGTGTGCCAAAAAAGACAAGAAATGATCAGCCTAAACATTTTATTGCGGCATATGATGCTGTTCCATATTATCATGGAAACATGGCACTTAGATACGGCAATATTTTTTTTCCTGTTACTTTTGTTCATTTTATGGTCAGCAGCAATTTTAAATAAAGAGTCTTCAAAACAAATGCTGGGGTTTTACCCTTTTATCTTTTTACTTTTCTCCTCGATTCTTATCTCCTTTCCCTGATTTCTCAGTAAGTCCAGTATCTTATTGAATCTAAAGCTAACAAGATGAATTTTTTTCCCCATAAATTTTTTTTCCCTGTAAGACTACTTTCTGTCTGGTGTTTCTGGCTCAAGGAGGTGATTGGCAGTAATTACATAAGGAGTACACGAGTCTGTAGTCCTTTGGAGATCCTGCAAGTACAGTCAGGATTAATAAAATGTGGGTGGCTGATTTTTGATGAAATCATCTTTCTACTTTTTTTTGCTTTGAAGCCTAAATTTTTTTTTTCTTTTTTTTTAGCTGTTGTTTCCTCAGTGCTCTGTGTGAGACCTGTCACTCCTCCATCCATTCCTTCAGTCTTGGATTGTGAGTGTAGTCAATGTCAGGATGAAAGATCAGAGCTAGTGCTGACAGCAGTTTAAATGCACCCTTGCTTATGTTTCCTACGGAATTGCTGGTTTATAGCTACAGATGCTGTATCTGGAAATATTCTGTGCGGGGAGGCTGTTCCAGGTGCTGGAGCCATCGCTACAAAGCAGAGTTAGTGCTGTGTAAGGGCTTCATGCTGCTCGCAGCCCAGCATGGAGCAGCCTGGGCGAATTCCCACTCAGAGCTCTCGCTCTGCCCTGCCCTTCCCGGATGCCCTCGGCTGGCTGGATGCCCACCCACCCACTCTGGCACTCTCCCCCTCACCGGACAGGGGAGAAAATGGGATGAAGAACCTCCTAAAGACAGGCACATCACTTACCAGTTACCATCAGAGACAAAACAAACTCAACTCAGGGAAAATTAATTTATTGCTAATTAAAATACATTTGGACGGTGAAAAGCAAAGATAAAACCAAAACACCCTCCTCCCCATACCCCTTTTCTTTTGCAAGCTCAACTTCATTCCTCTATTCCCAACTCCTCCACCTCTTCCTGCCCCCTGAGCAGGGCCGAAGGGAGGGGGAATGTGGGCTGTGGTCAGTCCATTTGAGCCCCTCTCTGTTGCTCCAGGGTGTGCTCTCCATGGCTGCGGTTGCTCTCCACCGCCACAGTCCCTCAGGAAATACCCCCTGCTCCAGCACGGGCGCCTCCGCAGGCTGCAGTGTGGATTTGCTCCGTGATGGCTGCCAGGGAATCCAGCACAGCCACTCCCAGGGACATTCCTCACACTTTTCCCCTCACTCCAGGGACATTCCTCACACTTTTCCCCTCACTCCGTGCAGATTTTGCCCTTTCCTGAGGTGCTGTGGCCTGGCTGAGGGCTCTCCTCACAGAGCTCCAGCAGCCCTCAGCGTCTGGGCACAGGCACCCAAACCCCAAAGAGTAAACATTTCTAGATGGATGTTCCAGCAGTTCTACATTTATATGAGTCTTTACATACAGGAGAAGGACACTGTTACCAAAAATTACGGTTTTAACCTTCATCATCCCCACCTGTACCACAAGGTCAGTCAAACGTGTTGGGAGGAAAATGGATTTGCCTATTTTTTTCTGCCTATGAACTACTTGCTTTTTAGTAGCGCTTAACAATCTCTCTTCAGGAAAATTGCTGAATGTCAGAGTGCAGCAATGGCTCACTCTGATTTATGAAATTCCTCAGAATTTCCATTGTGATTCTGTGAGTCACGTTAACGTGGCTTCTTCAGCTGTGACTCCAGGATCCTCCATTTGCACGTTCTGCTGTATCTCCTCTGCCATGGGCTGGGGGTTGTTGGGGGCTGAGCTGGGGGTTTTATTCAAGCACAGGACATGAAGTCCGTCAGTTCTTGTGCTCTGCAAGCTGCTGGTGAGGAGAGTTCACTGGTGGGAGGCTGTGGCTGCAAACATCCCCGCAGCGGGGGCTGGCAGCAGGTAATTCTGCATAGCCTCACCAGCCAACTGCGGTGCTGCTGACTGGCTGCTGAAAAGCCTTGTCCCTCCTGCTAATCCCACAGAAAACGTGATGAGGTTAGTTTTAACCCCTCTGAAATGCTGGGGTTTGGTTACAGGGCTGAGATTTTTAAGGAAATTTTCCAGAGAATAGTTGCCTGTTCTCTGGGGACTAAAAAAAGTTTAAAGATGTGGAAACTGTGCACACTTAACATTCATACAGTAAAAGGAGAAAATATGAAACATCTACCCCAGTTTTGCAGGGATGTGTTTGGGTAACTTTGGCAGCTGTACCCTATTACTGGAGAGTACATAGGAAGAGACAAGAAGAAATAATCATCTTCTGTCAATGTCAGGAAAAGTGACTAGGTCAGAAGCTGTGTGAGAAATGAAGTTTCCAGAGCAGAAACACTAAAGCTTCAGCCCAGTTTGCAGTTTTCTCTTTTCCTGTCCTGAAGCACTCCATCATAATTGCCATACTACACCTGTCAAGAGATGACACTGTTATGCATTAAACCTGGTAGTGTGACAGCAATGTGTTTTGCCTTGCCAGAACAGAGGCGGCTTGTGTCCATCTTCTAGTACTTGCTCGGGTCCACCAGCATTTTTCCCCCCCTAATTTAGAAATAAAGCCAAACAGTAACATATTGTGCGTAAACCAAATTGACTGTCCTTCCTGGGCCCCTTTAAAAATACTGGAGAACTGCTTTTAATGCCTCTGTTTATTTTGGTACAGTACCCAGACTGCTAGAAGTATGTTTATAGCACAGTCTAACAAGCTGAGGCTCCTCTCTAAGGTTTCAGTGCCTCATGGCTGGGTAGAAAAAGCTGATGCTCTCTAAATATGTATTTATGTCAGACTCTGGCTTGCAGTAATAGTTAATGCCACCTAAGCTAAGTCTAAGCAGCAGTTTTTCCTCAGCACATGATACAGTGATCCTTGTTACTGTGGTGTTCATTAGTCAGACTTACCAACACCTGTGGTTGTGAACATCACCAGTTACATTAGGTCATCTGTATTTAAGCTTGATGACTTGATGAGAAACCATTTTAATTTGCTGTCTACTTGTGTAGCATGAGTTCCAGGTTAACTCTGAAATCTGGTTAACATTTTAGATACAAGAAATACAAGTATACGAAAATAGGGTTATTTACATTGAACTGAAGTTATAACTCTGCTGTGAGTGCCTGGAACAAATATAAGTGAGATATAAGCTTCTCTTTACTGTGCTGATGGGCTTTCAATCCATTTTAATGCAGTGGGTTTAATCTCCTGTTCTTCACACTTTCTTTCCAAAAGGAAGTGCCTTGTGCTTGACGCACAAAGACTTCATTAACTGGAAGACAGTTTTGGAAATGTTTTATTTTTGGTAGAAGTATCTTCCACACAGGGAGAAAGACTGAAACAAAATAAATTACAAGTTTGTTTTGAAACACGAGAATTATTCTAAACATTGAACAGATAATCCTGATAGTGCAAGATTGGAGTTGTTTAAATCAAACCTGCTGCTTGAAGTCACAGTTTGTTTCCAGTTGGTTTAAAAGCTAGTTTGCCACATGTGCTCTCACTGCCCATGTGAATATCCCCCTGCCCCAGTTACTCATGGCTGGCAAGGAGTCGGTGCACACTCTCCCTTTTTTCTCCAGGCTCAAACCACTGAACTTGTCAACTCTTTCTCATGGAAATTGGATGATACAGGAAAGCGGTCATCCTTTTCTCTTGCTCTCCCAAATCTTAAAGCCACTGCAAAAGCTTTGCTGCGGTTGATAGTTCACTGACGTAGAGTATGGAGAATGTTGCTTCAGTGCCTGTTGGAAGGAGCAGAACTGTTTTCCAGTGTGCCTCTGAAAAGTGCCTCTCTTGTGTTCACTTTTAACATCTCATGCAGTCCCAAAGCTAATATTAGCAAGGAGCTCTTAAGGCTGACTGGAGAAGAGAATTGATTTGGAGTATAGAATCAGTTTGGAGTATAGACAGCTCTTCTGTCAGTGTTTTGGCCAGCCCTGTGTAGTATGGGCAGTAGTTAAATCTTCCTGAATTTCGAAAGAATGTAGGCATTTAAATGATTTAGAGGTTATTAAAAACATTGTTATCATACCATGACAGCATTTTAATTAATTACTTTTTAAAATTACAACTGGAACTAATATCTCCTGGAGTAGGAGCTCCTTCAGTACATAGCAGCGTTGATGCCAGGAATATATTGAATATTTGAAGCCCAAATTGGATGTAGTGAGTCTAGTTGGCTCATTCAATAAGTTATTAGCAAAGCATAAAAATCCTCCCGTAGCAAACTTATCCTGTGCTTTCGAAGAACATTCCTGTTCTTTATTTACAGAGGGAAGGTTGTTGAAGCAGTTGGAGGGCTTGGGGAGGAATGTCCTTGTGTGTGCTTTAACAGCCCCCTGGCTGGCTGGTTGGGGGGTTACAGGGCTCAGCTGTGTGCTGCCAAGTGCTCGTGTTCCTCACTACCGTCCTTGCCTTTTCCTGGGCTGAAACTGCTCAGAGAGCAGCAGCTCCCCTGAGGCACCGCCCTGGCTGGCACCTGCAGCACCTGCTGAAAGGAAGGACAGTGCTGCTTCGGGATGGCTCACAGGAACCTTAAACCTGCTCTGTTACAAGCAGGAATTGCAGCTTCCTGAGGCTGCCAAACATGATCCTTGTGCACCAAGTTCCACCTCTGGCTTCTGGCCTTTTCTGAGCACCTGGCAATGCCCAAGCCTGTTGGCTCATTCTGGGGTGCACCGGACTATCCCTGCTATTCACCTGAGTGATTTTTGCTTAAGCAGGTGAGGCCCAAATGAATGCTTTTTGGGGAAGAGTGACTGGGAACCAGTGATCTGTGCTTTTTCAACAGTGCTGTTCCTCACGACAGTGGTTTTTGGTGGCTTATAAGACAAACCTGCACAGGAGAGAGGAGGAGTGAGAGATAAAGTGAATCTGAATGCTTTGGTTCCAGGTTTTCATTTGGCATTGGCAATTTCAGAAAGGTGCTCAGGGGCGGGCAGGGAGATTTTACTCCCCCAAGAATGAGGCATGAGAGACCTTCCTTTGAAGTCTTTGGGCAGGAAGAAAGCAAGTCTATCCTGCTGCCTCCTGTTTTGTTTCTGGGGTGAAATGTGATCCAGAGTGACCGGAGACAGTGGGCAGTGTCAAAGGTCCAAAAGAAGAGGCTAATAAAAAATCAGATCCTAAGGCTTAAACGGTTTTTACACATGTGCCAAGCTTTATAAAAAGCCTGTCCTTCATTAGCTACTTTAAAACACATTAGAAAAATGAAGTGACTCTCATGTACCAGTTGGTGACTTTAATTCTTTCTGTATACAAGCAATTTCATTGATTTAAGGTAGTGCAAAAGAGTATTTCAAATTTTAGTGGAGCTGATGTGTGTCTTTGTGTCATACTAAAGGAATTATGAATACTTGAATGAGCAAATTATGCAAAGGACTGAAGTTGTCATGGTATTTAGCACAAAAAGGACACCTAGTTACACATGGGTTTTTGCATACCGGGTCTGTCACTGAACAACAAGTGTGTACAGAACAAATTAAATATTTTTCTTTTAATTTTTATTTGGCTCATTTTCTTGCATCTGCAAAGAAGAGTGATAAACTGCACTACAGTGATTGCCAGTCTCATTCCTGTAGCTGTGTGAACAACTAATCTTCTTAAGTGGGTGCTAGCATGGGTGGAGAACAGGTCTGGGAATTCTGTGTTCTAATTTACATCTTCTTCAATCAGTGGTGTGTGTACTGCATGATTTTTAGATTCGAGTTACAAAACTTGAGAATGCACGTTCTCAAAAGTTATGTTCTTAATGAAAAGTGCAATTCACTTGCTGGAAGTTTGTCTGTTTATCTGCTCTGTGGTGAAAGGGAGTAAGTACTTGGCCTAGATAAACTCTTGTGCCAAGTGTTCTTTTGAAAACAAACTAAAAAATGTTATGGCCCATAGCTATTTTCAGCATAGCCTTGTTTGGAAAGCAAACAGAATATTAATAAATATTATTAAATAATTGCTCTCCACAGATTAAAAGCATGTGCGTTTTTTTCTCCCCTGTATATTGCCTACTGGTTCAGTGCTTCAGCTTATACTGAACTCTTCAGAGCCAGGATGCTGTTGGGCTAATTAATGAAAATGGTTTTCATTGATTGCTGTGGAAAGAAAAGAACTAACTGGTTTAATTAACTCAAGACTATGCATATCTAGAAGAGTGACTATTGATCTGCATGTGTTTAATTAAAATAAAGAACTTGTAATTTTTGCAGACCTTGTCACTTCACTCTCTGGTTTGAGTAGGACTTCACAGTCCTGGGTGCCCTTCCCAGCAGCTCCATTTGCAGACCCTCAGACTGCAGCGCCTGGGACTGACACCTGGGCATGAGGGAGCAGAGTGCACAGCTCCAGAGAGCCACAGCAGCATGAAGTGACACTGTAATTTCTGCTCTTTGTCCTCCCATTGGAGCAGCAAGCTTGTTTGGAAATCAGATGACTAAAGCTGTAGGAAACCGCTATTTGTGCTATATACTACTTTTAAAATAGACACTTTCAGGGGGGGAACCCTTCTGTCTGACATTCCCAGGTTTCTCATAGGTTAATGAGACAGGAGATCCAAGGTATTATCTAATGTCTCTTTTTACTGTTTTTTAGCTTCTGTATTTATTTAGCTCTGTCAGAGTAGAGCAGATTGCTTGTCCAAATCAGAGCTTTCTGTGTTGCCACCAAGGCTTGCGCTGGATTGAAAACTGCCCAGCTTTGTACTGCTGGAATAAAAATAATAGTTGTAATGTGGTCCTCTTAAAAGTAAGTATTTTCAGATGCTTCTCAAGCCCTTGGTCAGTCTTCCCTGTCTCTTAAACTTGCTTTCCTGGCTTCCATCTGGTAAGCATCCAAAAGTAAGGAAATTGAACACAAAATATATGTAGACTATGATTCTAATCTTTGCTGGCCACTTTGGATACTCTGTGAATATGACAGAAAACATGGCAAAGCAAGACTTCAAGCAGTGATATAGATTCTGACATCAGTGGAAGACAGAAGCAACCAGTGGAATTACTAAAAGCTGTAATGGTTTTTGGGACATTGTTTATGATTGCAGAAGGTGACTTACGTGTGCTGCTTCTGAAAAAGGTACCAGACCTTCTGCCCTGTGGCGTCCCTTTCCACCCCTTGTGTGCCAGCACTTATGGTGGCTTTCACCCAGGTTGCTGCTGAGGTTCAGTTCCTGAGGCAAAGCAAAGAGGGTCTTGTGCTCTCTCTGCGGTTGCCACTGCTGTTGGCATCAAGTTTCTGTGGAGCTGTGCCCTTAGCCTCCCTTGTGTGTGAAATCACTGCTTTGAAATTTAAATTGCAGGTTGCAGTGTACCTTAATCATAATTATCCCCAACACTTCCACTATAAGACCTTAGGTTTAGTTCTGTGAAACCTACCATTTCGGTGAAGAAATATGCTTCACACCAAGGGATTTTGTGTGTGCTTAGGCAAAACCAGAATGATTTAAAAAGAAAGGTTTTGCCTATCAGAATCCTCAAGTTCAGCAAGACTAAACCTTAAGTACTTGAAACGGGACAACAGGATTGCTTTTGTGCTTGGACTTTTTCTGTCTCTACAAGAACAGTGGGGTTTGTGTTCAGGGGCAGACTGCTACTGTCTCTTAATGTTCACCCTCACAGGGCATGATCTGGTGCCCAGGGCCTCTGCCCTGTCTTGAGGAGGTGTGGGGCTCTTTGCCCAGGCTTTGGATCTTGCAAGCAGCAGAAATGAGGGCAGCAAGAGCTATTTCAGAAACAGTCGTGTGTTTTCTCAGTGCTTCTAAGGTGGGCAGCCAGGGAGCCGGGCAGGGGCGAGGGGAAGGTGAAGAGCCTGCGAGCACCTGGGTGAGCTGGTTTCAGTCAACTCGCAGCGACTGCAGTCTTGGTTTGTTTGAAGAGCAATGTCATCTCGAACTTCTAGCTCTGAGCAATACCACGTTCCTGTTATGCTGGCAGTGCCCGTTTCACTGACTGCCAAATGCCAAGGTCCCTGAAAAGTCAGGTTCCGGGGGACACACAGAATTTTGGGTTCCCATCTGCAAAATCGGACTGAGATGGAGAGTTGATAACTCCCGGGGTGTTAAAATGATAAATGCTGATGTTAGCAAAACACTCACATGAAGTTAATTATAAGAGAACATCCCAGAAGGAGAACAATTCTATATTGAGTACAGAATGTGCACGGCATGCAGCGAGTATGGCCTGAGGCCACATGTTGGCGGGCTACAGTGATCCTGAACAGTACCTGCTCAGCCAGCATGCAGAGCAGCAGCGGCCCTTTAGGGAATACAGGCAATAAAGAGATTAAATTTGGCCCTCTTGTTACATGCAAGTGACTTTAAAGATTCATGGACAGTTTTATTCCAGCAGTCCAATTTTCTGAGGACTTGCCTTTATGCCAGTGTTGTCACTTTAATGTATTTTAAAAATACGATGGTGAGTATGAACTTACAGTGTCAAATGGCAAAAAGAAGTGCTGGTCTTGGGGCTGGGTTTTTTTCCTCACTCAATTATTAGTCTGAAGAAGGTGAGAAATCCAATATTGTATCTATAAAGAGGAAAAGCTTANAGATTTCAAATTCTTGCAGGCAAAGCTATTCATCAATCAAATAAATCAGTCCCTGATGGAAAGGGGAGAAGGAGTAATCACCATGTTTTTGTGGCAAAATAAAACAAGGACGATACTGTGTCCTAGGAGTTCTACTGCACAGATTTAAGATACCTTTTTTCCTCTAGCACTTTTAAGGATTAGGGAAGAAAAAAAAAGAAGCCAAACTCTATGTCTCTCAGGCTGTGAGAGAAGTATAAATAATTTCTTGTCTAAATGTAATTCCCTACTTGCTCTAAAAATCTTTGGAATGGTTTT
>VYZQ01040490.1:7475-27816 GCA_013400655.1 Mystacornis crossleyi | reverse complement strand
TGTCGGTGCTGCACTTTTCAAATGGATCCCATCCCTGGGCTGTGTGGCCCAGGGTTGCGCACACAGTGCTTTTCCATTTGTGGTTCCAGGAACAGCACTCTTTTTAAAGCTGAAGGCAGAGATGAGTGAATGCAGCTCCAGATGGGAATTGACAAGTTTGAAAACATGTCAGCATGTGTGTATTTTTAATTTCAAAGGCATCATGCTAGCGTTAGAGTTGCCTTAATTCTAGAAGCAGCTCTGTAGAACTATACAACTCCTAAACACCTCTACCATCGCACAGACACGTTGGCACAAACACAAGCCCCTGTGGGCCACTTAATCTGTAATGAAGGTGAAATATTCTTATTCCAGTCTTTTGGACTGATCAGCCACTTAATGAGAATGTTGTTGTTTGGACTTATTCTGATATTATGTTCATCAGTTGCAGAAAGCTGAGGAGGAAAAATTTGTTATGGATACCTAAATAATCTTGGCTTTTGGAATTCAGTCCGCAGAGTTTGGTAAGGTTGAAACTGAAGATTAATCTAAACAGATTCTATTAATAGTGATGCTGCTAGGAGACTAAGCCTGAATTCTCTGTACAACAGCTGATGTGTGTTCTGAAATATGTTTGGTGTTGGTACTTGAGATGTAGATTTGGAGGTGGGAAAGATTTTAATGCAAAATTTCATCACATGGGGATTATTTTATTTCCCATTGACTCTACAAGATGACATTGGCCTCCCAGGCCATTTTTTGGTCAGGAGGGATGCTCGAAGGGGGTGGTGCCTCCACTTCTGATAATGGGAGTTAACATATTGGACTACACAACTGCTTCTCACTTCCACCGTGCCAGACTGACACAATAAGCAGCGGCCCTGGAGGTCACATCTGGTGTGCCTTGTGTGATGGCAGGAAGGCAGTGAAAGGCAAGATTGAGTGCTCAGTGTCTGTGGGTATTTGAGGCCTTTACAAATGCCAAAATGTAGATTGTGGTGAGGTATCTAAACAAATAGACATCTGGGTTCAACCTTCCCTCCACACCTACACCTGACTTGCTGAGCTGTAAGCTAAAGTGGAATCTGAGTACCTGATTTCTACAAGACTTCTCTCCAGAGCCAGAAAATATTTGGTTAAATAAATTGTTAAATTTACTACTTCACAGCCAAAAGAAGGATTTATTTTTTCTTAATTCACATGTCTAGAAAAATGGCTGGTGCTGCTTCATCATGGGCTTCACTAACAATGACTTTTGTTTCTTGGATACAGCTTGTCTCTGTATTACTGCTCATGTGCCATAAATCTTAGAACAACGACCTGTGGGAGCAACTGGTACAAAATGTCTGGAGGCTTAATCAGTGTCTCCATCAACAGCTTTCATCTCAGTGAAAGGAACAGAAGAAAAGAACAGATATAGCATCTGCTGAAGGATAACCTGAGGTCCTGAGGCAGCCATTGCTTTGTGACCTCCTTGCACCCCTTTTTGTCAGGTGTGTGGAGAGCCTGGAGGTGTTTGGTTAGTGGCCCCTGGCAGTTGACCCTGGAGGCCTTTGCCTTGTCTGCTGGGATCATTTTATTGCCTTCCTGCCTGAGAACAGTGAACTTTTAGTTCTGACACTTAGTGAGATAAGCCTTATTTAAATGGCCCTTATATAAAATGCAATAGAGTGGTAAAACTGCTTAATTAGTAAAATACTAAGCAGACTACATAATTGCATAAGAAGTGAAAACTACAGATGTGAATACCTGGGCATGCTGTGTGGTGTTATTGTAAAAAGCCTAGTTATGGTTTCTGTTTTTTCATGAAAAATGTTTCTTGAGCAAGTTCTGCAGAAGAGATTAAACCAAAACGGACCTTAAAAGACAGTAGAAACTGTCTATACAGTTACTATAATGTTAGGGCAGGTTTGAAATGGCTTACTGAGGTAGGGCAAGCTGTGTCCAGGTGGGTGCTCTTTGATGGTAAGAACTAACCTGCCAGAGGTCTAGTGCTGAAAACCAATGAATGTTACAGTTAGAGCTTGCATGCTGCTTGGATGATTCAGATATTGGTATTTCCCAGCTTCACAGATAGCTGCAAATGTTACATTCCTAGTTTCTGCTTTTAAAAAGACATTTCTATTGAGCAACTTCTTATCTCTCCTTACTATTTTCGGTATTCCAACTAAAGATGCCCAGATTGAATCTGAATACTGTATAAGGCTATTTACTCTATTTAGGCTTTTGCAATTGCCCTGTCAGCAGAATAATTTCTGAATTCATTGGTCAGTTTTCACCTTTGAGAAGAGAGCTGGAAGCCTGGAAGAGCATTGCTCCTTCTGAAATGGAAGGGTGACACAAATGAACATTTCTGCTCAGGAGGAAGCAGCAGCATTTAGCTGTTGCAGATCATTTGACAGGAGCTGACCAGGGAATTGGCCAGTGGGGACAGGTCATCTTTACTTAGATTTTTCTCTTTATAGATGAACTATATATACATATATCTCTAAAACAAGGGGAAGAGCTGTAAGAAATACCTGAGCATGTCAAATGACAGAGGGGAGACTACCTCAAACCTGAAACAAATTTCCTCAGAAATATAGCTGTGATCCTTGGGGTTTTTTTTCTTTGGGGCTCATCTCACTGCTTGAAGTCAAAGAAAACGAAGCGCTGTGTGATTCGGTATTATTGCAGGGAGAAACTTCATGGGTCATCAAATCCAGTGCTATGAAAACGTGCATTCAACCAAAAGCACAGTTGATAGATGTACCTGCCCTTCATCTTGTGTCTTGAACTGCTTCAAATTTCTGACAGCTCAGATGTCTTGCTTTGGAAGGGAATGGAACATTTTACTGTTGGTGCTAAATTATGAGCTTGCTGGCTCTGCCCTGAGCTTTACTGTCAGTGGCACAAGAATGCTGGAATAGATAAGAAGTGATGAATGAGTAGTTCTTAGGGGTTTTTTCATAAGCATCTGCTGTTGGCCACTGTCAGAGACAGGAGGCTGAGCCTGCTGAATTCGTGCTCTGGTATTAAACAAGAGTTATTTTCTTAAGAATTCTGAAAATCCTCTCTCCCTCTGAAGCAGAGGAGAGGAGGGAGGGGGGTCCTGCATGACTGGACTGCTGTAATGCGTCGTGCTTGGGCCAAGGAGGAGGAGGGCTGCAATTTCCAGACAAAGCGTTCGTGTTGCCTCGTGTTGCCGCCCTTCGCGCAAGGACTGGTGGCTGCACGTGGCTCCTGTCTGCCACGCTCCACAGTCCCTTGTACCTTCTCAGGGGAGCAGCTTTGGCAAATGTTTTCTTCCTCCCTTGTGCTCACGTGTTGGAGAGTATCTGTGGAAATGGGAGGCTGCTCAATCACACATTTTGAAGGAGAACTGGAAGCTGTGCAGAGAGATGATCAGAGGTCCATAACACAGCGCCTTGGAAACAAAATGTTTGGTTAAATTGTTAACTTTGCAAAGTTGTCTATGTCTTAGCCAGAGATTCTGGTTTTTTATTTGAAAGGCATGACTGAATGTCAAAAAGACTGAATTGCGACTTGTGTATAAAAGGTTTAAGACTGTAAATTATTGAATCTACCATCCATCTAATATCTGAATTTCAAGGGGGAATCTCTAGATTTCACTTGTGCAAATGTGACCAGTTTTAACATCTGAAATTGCAATTAAACAAGTTAAGCTTGGTGCTATGAATAATAATATTTTTACCATAAATAGTTTCTGAGTTTGCTGGTTTATTGGTTCACTGCCCTTCCTCCCTCCTTGATTAATTTGAATTTCTAAAATTTCCTGACTTTTAACATCGATGAATGTAAAAAACCTGATCTTACAAACAGTTGCACAGACACACATATGGGGTCACTTTATCTTTTGACATTAGAGCTTCATGAGCAGTAAAAACATTGACATAATCTTAGTGCATCTGTTTCTAACTGGATGATGAGTCCTCTCCTGATTTAATAAGGAAATAAAGGGAAGCAGTGTTTTGTATCTGAATATCCAGGGCAGACATGAATGAAATTTTCTCCCAATTAAACTTTTAATTTTTTTTCTTTGTAAATATTCCAGTTTAGTAGGTTTGGGTCTTAAACTCTTCCATTACTCCTTAGGGGATCATGTTGGATGAGCCTTGGACAAGGAACATATGATGCTCTTTAATATTGACAGGTCCTGAAAGCTCCTGAATAGATTAAATGCCTTTTTGCCTTCTTAAAGATGGCCTTCTTGCCCTTTTTAGAGTTTGGATCTAATCCAAGAAAAGGCTAGGAATTAGCTCAGCTGCAAACAAAACCTGACTACTGGCTCCTGAATTATGAATTGAAACTTCACATAATGGAAATTTGAGGCCCAGTATTCTAAACATAAAAGTTGCCTTGCAGTGTTGTTTTTGAATGAGTGCAGGTAGTATTGCTGGGGCTTTTTCTGCATGGCTTTTGCTTCCCTTCCTGTTTCATTCTTACTTGTTTTAATACCTAATTGTAGGCATACAATACATAATTGAGAGGCTGTGGTACAGGAAGCTTTCAAAATGCTTGTGAAATTTGGAAAACATAGCTCTTTACCTTCATGTTAAAAGGTACAGTGTGATAAGGGTCTAAGGGAATGACTGCAAGATTATGTAAATGTGTATATAATACCAAACTACCTTTAAAACCTTTTTTTGCCTCTATAATGTTCAAGGGAGATTGTAATATTGATTCAGTATTCCCAAGTGCTAATTTTGACTAGAAAATGTCAATATTAATTTAATTACCTAATGCTTCTGTCCATCTCATCATCATAGCTTTGATTGACTTCCTTTTCTTTCTGCACTCTCAAATTTAATATTGAAGTAATTCAATGATTACATCTCTCCAGCCCTTACTAGAATGATACAGGTCTGCATTCCCACAAGTATACCTAAAAAGTCTCTGTAGGATCTGGCACAGATGTAAAAAAGGTACAGCTAAAAGGAAAAAATAATTCTCTTGTTTCACCATCTCTAACCCATGGGCATTACCATATCCTTGTTGATCAAAGTACATTTTTCTGAAAAACTGATAGTTTTGATCTAATGACACCAAGTGAAGGATTTGCTGTTTCACTTCTCCAGTTTTCTTACAGTAACTAGTTGGCCTCACCCATAAATTGGAATCGTATTTCTAATTTGTCTTGCTTGAACTGTGCAGCAGCTTCTGGGACTGAGCCCCACTGTGCCCTCCCTCCTGGGTAGAGTCCTTTAGCATCTCCTCAGGATTACTTCCTGCTGTTTATAATTGTCACTTACCAGCAGAGAGAGTGTTTAAAATCTCCTATAGAAACTTTTTGTTTCAACCCTCAGCTTTTTTTCTTGGTGGCTTCTTTTCTGCCAATTCAATTGGCTTCTTCAATTTTCCAATAAAAATTTAAAGATTTGGATACTCAGATTTGAATGTAAAACCTCAGTAGTGCCACGGAATCACATCCTGACTTCCTGTTCCCTTGTTTCAGAAAGCTGAAGGCTCTGTGAGTCATTTGTTCATTGTGCTGTGGCAGTGGCAAGCTGCTCCTGAGTCACTCACCTGCCGTGATGCTGAAGTTCTTCAAGACATCCTCTTTCCTGGAGCACTTGCCTGCCCTCTGTGTTGCCAAAGGTGTAGCTCTGGCTTTGCCTGTTTTAGCTGAATGTGTGCACATTTTTCTTTCTTCTTTACACTTTTATTTTTTATTTCATTCTGCCAGTCTATGTGTTAGTAGAACGTTTCTTCCAAGGAATTGGTTATATGTAGACTTCAGCATTTTTATGTATCTGGATGAACACCTGGCTAACTCTGATTAATGCAAAACCAAACTAAAGCAATTTCATTCCCCAGTGACTTTATGCTGTCAACTACTTTGAGATCTGTCAGTTAGCCAACGCTTAATCTATTTAGCATGTGCTTTATTGACATATGAGCCAAATTTGTAGTCGGAATATCATGTGGTATAAGTCACATGCCTTGAAAGTCTTAACTACTCAATCAACTCTACCAGCCAAACCTGTGATTTCGAATTCTGAAATCAGGTTTGTTTGAATACTGGTATCATAAACCCCTTGAGATTGCCATTAGTCGCATTCCTGTCCTTTAAGAGAAACCTATGCAAAGTTTTCATTTTTAAATTTTTCAACCAGTCCAGCACTGGTTTTGGACAAACAAGGCCCCAGTGGCCAAGGCATGAAGTTAGCAGTCATTTCTTCTGGGAACCGTCGAGAATTGCATCCAGTGAGATTTACATTTAAAAATGAACTCATTACAGGCTGAGTATTGGTTAAAGCTGTTAAAAACTGCAAACAAATTGGAAAATTTGGAGCTGATATATTCAGTGCTGGATGAGGAAAGTGTTTCAAATAGATCACAGGCTGCTGGCTTCCATCAAGACATTGGTGACTCTTGTAATTGTTCTTCTGCGTTCCAAGTGCCTGTCAGAGGTCAGCATCTCTGCGAACCACAGTGTTTGTACTTGAGGTCATTGTTTATACTTTGATTCACAAGTTTCTTCTTGTGTCTTCTTCAGTGGAAAGAGATGTTGTTAATAAATGTTCCCAGATAGGAATGCTCATCACAGTTTAGCTAAGCTTAACAGGCATTTCTTAAATATTCGAACTTCTTGAGTGGAGAGACTGGCATGGCCTTGTAGTCAAAAATTAAACTGGGGCTACTGCAGATTTCAGCTTCATCTCTTGCTTTAGATTCTCAAGTTTGGTGGCTGTTGCAGCAGCTGCCCAGGACCCAGTATCTTGGGAAGAGGATCTCACTGTTAACATCGCACACTGAGGGTTTGGGAGGAGAAGTAGAATTCATTTGATGAGATAACTTTTCTGGTTGGAAGATAATACTGAGGAAGCTTCAGAATATTCAGGGGCTTCCCTCTCTGCAAATTTATATCACTATACTGTAATTTCAAAAGAAGAATCTGTTACACTGTGGGAAGAACATCATGGAGTTTAAAATCAAGTTTATTTTAGTTTTGCATAAATCCATCCTTACTAATCTTAATCTGCCTTTACTAATCTTGCTAGCCTTCTGCAGAACTGGAAAAGGCTGGTTTGAAATCAAAATAGTGCTAACTCAAGTCAAAACCCACTTCCTGAAGCCAGCTGGTGTGCAGTCACCACCCTCTATGTGCTTCTGATGAAGCTTCTGATAACTTGAATTATCCATGACTGATGTCTTTATCACAGCCTCCGTGCTGTAAGGTGAGGGAGAGCCATCTGCTCACAGCAGGATTAATCCAATTGACGGCCCATGAGCACATGCTGCTGCTTCATGGATCTGCCTCTCTGAGTGATGGGAGAGGCCGTTGCTGTGATATCACTGTGGAGACAGGCGTGTGGCTCACTGCACTTGGAAAGAGTCCCCCAGGATGCCCAAGCTTTTATTTTCTACATCAGCAGCAAAAGAAACACTTGTTCAGGGTGTTTTCACCTACAGCTTATACCTCTAGAAAGCCAGGCTGGAACTAAAACCCATAGTATGCTCAGTATTATCTCAAAACTGAACCATGGATTAAATCTTATTTTGCTTAAGGAGTGTAATAAATATTTATTTTGGGGAAATGGGAATGTCAGCAGAAGACTTAAATACAAAAAACAGTTTGAGATTTCTTCTTCCTTTTAGTTCCTTTGAGCTTTTCCTTTAGGGTTTCATTATTAACAATGAAATAGCAAACCTGCTCAAGGGTAGAATTGTGCTCTGAGAATCATAAGTGTGGTTATAAAAACAATTTTTTCCTCCATAGTATACCAGATAGCTTAAATTTTAACCCTGTAAAGCAGGATCCATGAACTGGGCCATATGAATTTTTGCTGATAAGGTTTTGAATTAATCCCATTTTGTACAGACCTGTGCTTGCAGAAGCTTAAGGAAATTCATCACAGTTGCAGATTGTTTTCCAAGTAATATCCTCATGGACTATGAAGCCTATCATTTTATGATAAATGCATAAAGGTTTTGCTTAACTTCATTTTTGAGCCACTCCATCTCTAATCTCTGTTGCTCAGTTTTTAAGTAGGCTTTGGCAGTCTGGCTGAACTACAGTAGTGCTGACATTGAAATTGCACAGTATGAGGTGGGGGGAGGGATGTTAGAGAAGGTTCACTGTAGACACAGCTTGGATTTTTCCTCCCCTTTGATACAGCTGAAACTCGTACTTCCTGCACAGACAAGCAGTCAGCGTGATTTTTGAATATTTGGGTAGAGGATAATATACAGCAAAGTAATTCAAGTGCAATCCCTAAGGATGGGATAACAAATAACATCCCTGCTGTACAGGCAGCTAGAATTATTCAGAAGGTGTAAAGGGGCTCTAATGTTGTGAGGAGCTGCCTGTAAAGGGTGCTTTTGAGTAGGCACATCTGTAACTTTGCAACTGAAATCAGTGGCAGGCACAGACGAGGCCGCTGGGTTGTTTGCTGTGCTGAGGAGGTGACTGAGCATCTGCAGCTGCTGGCAGGTGTGCTCAGAGCTGCAGGTGTGGCTTCCAAGGCCGCTCTGCAAACAGTGATCGAGGCCTTGTTATCACTGCTCCTTCCAGAGCAATCATTGCTGAGATTACAGCATTATGTAAATATTTTCCTCTATATCAGTGTTATTATCTTTTAATCTGACTGGGTAAGGGGGAATGACAGTAGCTCTGGCAAGAGCTGTAGTGGGAAACTGGCTCTCAGGTATTTGGCTTAGGGCTGTTCTGCTCCGTGGGGCTGTGCCAGGGCTGCAACAGGGGCAGCAGGGGGACATTTGGGCCAGCATTTAAACGGCCACTGCCAAAATCTGGGCCAAAGCATGAATGGCTTTGGAAATCAACATTTCCATTTCAGACATGGTTGCCTCTTGCTTACTGTAGGAGCAGATACTAAAGTTTGAATTTCTGCAGGTTGAACTACCTTGAGATAACTGCAGAGGGGAAGAATTATGTGAAGAGATACTGATATACTGCTCTTGTTTGTGAGTACACCTGAATAGAGAACTATCCAAAAATTTTGTTGTGATCTGTGACATGAACTTGCATTACATATCTGTCTCTGAGGCAGATGACAAGCTTTTACTAAAAAAACCCCTAAAAACAAACCCAAATCTTAAAACTCACTGATTGTAGCAGCCATCCAAGGTAGCGTTTGTTAAAAATGGTTGTTAGTTGTACAGGGGTGTGTTGGCCTGTTCCTTTTCTCATAGTTTGGGTTTTGCAGTCTGTGGTGTGGTGTTAAGCCGTGGCAGAAGGGGAGCTGTAGCAGCGTGGGAAGCGTGCAGGGTGTTGGCACACAGCGGCTGCGGGCAGGAGCTCCATCTCCCATCCATTCACAATCAGGTGGCCCAAACTCACCCCAGGTTTATTCATATTTCTACAGGTTTCTGTCTAATTCCTTACTTCCTACTGTCATCTAAGTTATCGTAGTTACAGAATGGAGGTTTATATGACAGGTAGCAACGAAATGAAGTTATGCACAAGTGGGTGCTGTTAATTTCAGTTAGAGTCATTGAAAGGCTTTGAAGAAATTAAAAGGCTTGGGGGTTGTTTGGGGTTTTTTTTCCTAAGAAGGTATAAATGAAAAGTGAACCTTTTAAACAGATGGATGTGTGAATCATGAGGAGGTAATCTGATCTATAAATATAAATGGAATTTTGTCTACTGGCTTCAGGCCAAAAAGCTATATGTTTAAAAACAATTTTAAATTAAACACCCCTGCTTTAACTTGAAAATAGTTTTTCCTCTGAACAGAATATTTCACAGTGAATGACCAGAGAGGCTCTCGATGAGAATTACTATTCAACTGAGGAGCTCTGTCAGGCATGCAGATCTGGAAGTCACAGCATGCGACTCTACCCTTGTTGCCAAAGTTCTGCAGGCCAAATTATTCCCAGTATGACACCTAAAAAACTTAATCTGTGTTGATGTGTATTTCCTCTTACAGTGCTCTTTTGCAACTATGACTTTAGCTGTGCTGGGTCCACCTAGGCCTATATCCTGCCTGTGACTGTAGCCAGTAGCAGTTGTCTGAAAAGGAGCGCTGGAATGCGCCAGACGAGATGCTTGACCAAAACACTGTCCCTGGTTCCTACAACTGCAGTGCAGAGTGCTCTTAAATCAGCAGTGGTGCCTTCTTTGCAGAGGGTCAGGCAAGGATCACGGAGCATGGTGCAGAGAGTGCCCTGGCAGCACAGCTCGTGCCAGGGCTGGGTCCACCAGCATTTGGATCCTCACGTGGAGGAGTCAGGAGATCCAGCCCCAGGTGTCTCCATGGAGAAGCTGTGCTGGTCCCAAAGTTGGGAGGGACAGTCTGCCCAGGTGAGCGTGTGGCTCCTTTGTCACCAGCAGGTCCTGGGCAGCAGTCCCACACCACAGCTACTCAGAACAGGCCTGGGAAGGGAATTGGCCTTCCTGAGCTATGTTTTGGGCATAACTGAAGAATAATGGATTCTTAGTCTAAATAATTCTTGTAATAAAGCTGAATAAGTTAAGAACACCTTCTGTAGTCAAAAACTATTCAGATAAAGCGGAGGGTTAAAATACGCAGAGGAAAAGCCTCCTCCAATAAAGCAAAGGGCAGCAGATGTTATTGGGATCTGCTTTGCTGTCACAGCAGTGGTGATCCCAACTCTCCACTGCATTTCTAGGCTGTTGCTTTTCTTCCTGGGAAGGCTGTGAGGGTCATATGAACTGTGTGTCCTGCTTACAGTCCCACTGTTGAAAACTTGAGAGAGCTTTTCAATTTGCCAGACTTCTGGTGAAAGCCTCTGATCTGCGTTACACAATCAAGCCTCAGTTCGTGCTTGTCAGAGGCCGGTAGCTGCTAACATGTGGGCAGCTCCAGTCTGCCTCTGAAAGGTTTTGTTCAGTGTGTGCCTCTGCTCAGCCCAGTCAGGCCCTTGTATTTTTCAAAATGTTAAGTACTCAGCTTTGCTCCAGTACATTATCTCACAAATCTTCTATTGTTTGGCCCTTTTCTGAAGAACACATTATGTGTGATGGCACGAACCCTGGCCAAGCTGTGTCTGCACTGCACTCAAAGGTGCTCTGGGCTGGAGCTGGTGCCACCCACCATTGGGTGGTTTGGGACTGCCTGGGCCGGGGGTGCTTTGGACTTGTTCTTCTTGGCCTGAACTTGTCAGTGAAAGCATAAAGTACTGTGGCTTTGTTCAGTGGGGACAAGCACTGACAGGTACATAATTTTCCTATTCTTGGAGTTGTCAGGTGGAAGGGAGCTAATATGGTAAACCAAAATACTTTGTCTTCTGTGATCTTGAGAGATAGCCGTGCTTACACATCTAATTTCTACTGGAGAGGGTTGGAGGAAAGTGAAACAGTCCCTGTTAAGGCTCAAATCCAGTCTAGCCAAGCTGCGGAGTTTTCATCAAAAGCAGGAAACAGATGGACGGGCACAGCTGCAGGAGGAGCTGCAACTTCTCTGGAAAAACTAGCCAGGCGTGTGCTGCAAGCAGGGATGTCAGGACAGCGCTGCTGTTCTGCACAGGGCTCTGCTCTGTGCCAGTGGATGGATGGTCCCACAGCCCCTGCAGCTCAGGGAGATGCCATTTCAGGGAGAAACCTGCCTGGCCTTTATCCCAGCGCTGTACACTTGCCTGTTTCCAGGATTTTCTCACTGTAGTAGAAGAAAAGCGCATCAAAGACTTATTTATGTTTCCAAGTCTTACATCTCTGGAGTGTGCTGCAGGCCCTGTCCTGGGGAGCTCACCCCTCTCTCATTTCCAGCAGCACTTCCTTGCTCTGTGTCCCTGCTGAATTCTCCATTTCGGAGTTTACAGTTGTGTGATCAAGAGTTCTTGTACCTTGGTGGGCTCACAGAGGCAACCAGAGAAACCTCTGGGGTACGCTTGAGTGGTGTTTCTTATGTTCTTTGTGAGACAGAAAAGAAGAGAAGGTCCAGCACCGTGTCCCCGGTGTGTGCCCAGCCACTCACCCAGAGCCAGTCTGACAGTCAGTCACTGCTCCTGTGAAAAATGACTCAGTGCTGGTGTTTATCTGGCACCTACAGGCCTTGACTCCTCCTATTTACTTGGAAGGTGCAAATATTTAAATCTTTTCCAGCACGGATCTGTGTTTATTATTATTTAGAAGGTTTCTTTTCTCAAGCAGTTTAGGTTTTTTGCTTCTTTTGTGTAATTTTTGCCAAAAACAAAGATTTTTCCAAGCAAGAAGCCCATGTAAGCACAACTGTGTAGTGGGGAGCACTTTTCTCAGCTTGCTTTCCCTTTCCTAAAGACAAAAGAGCCTTATTGAAACGTGCTTCCTTTCTGACTGCTAATGGCTTTTCCTTCCTTCCTCCTTGAAATGAGCTTAACATTCTCCCATCCTGTTGGGTATAAATTTCAGCCTGGACTGTTTCCCCTGTTGAGGTGTTGAGTCACTGGCCTTGAATGGGAACCTGTGATGAGATAGGAAGAAGTGAAGGCTTGAGAAGAAAGAGTTTTTCCAGCAGTTTGGTGGCACATGGGATGAATTTTTAAAAAACAAGGGTAAGATGCTATTCGTTTTAGCCTGGGGCTGTTCATACACTCTTTTCCCAGTTTTATTTCTGGATACTTTCTTGTGTTGAATCTGGATAAATTCCAGGTCATTGATGCCTTGGGTTTTAACTTTTATATTTTTCAAATCCAATACTGCCTAGTGCGTAACTCTGAAGTTTTGTGTGGCCTTTTGGCTGCTGTTCTCTCATGCTGGTTAGACATAATAAAGCTTCTCTAGTTTTGCACTTCAAGGACACCTTGTTGTCCCAGGCCCCAAAATGTGTAAACTAAAGCCTTTGAGAGGAGGAGCAAACTTGGGGTAAATACATCATGAACTGAAATTATAATTGGAGAATTAACCCTGATATGCAGATGGACCGAACTTATAAAAGTGTGAAGAACCTGTGACCCAGCGTCCATCTTGGGTGGAGCCCCTCGGAGGCTTTTGACTGCCCAGGGTGTACCTTTGAAGGCCCTTCAAATAAATACCTACTTTTCTTCTCTTATTCTTGTCTAGCCTCTGTTTTCAGGTAGCCACTTGAAGGCATGAGTTCAATACAGAACATACATAGAGGAAGAGCTGGTTCCTGCTCAATAGCAATGTTCCATTTTAAGCTGTCTCAGGGTAAAGGGGAAAACAATATCATACCATATCACTTGAATCCATTTGTCTCCTGGAGGGATGATGCTGAAATCTTGCTTCAAAGGCTCGGTGTGGGAATTATGTCCTGAAGCCTGGATATTCTCCAAGGCTTAATTAAGCTTATTCATAGAAACCCTGAACTTTATGAACTGGACAGCAGACCTCTAAATTTGGCTCTAAGTGCAGAGAGGGTATTGTTTCTGCACACTCTGATTAGCAACACTGTGCACAGACATACGCTTTGGAATAATTAGTAAAATGGGTAGGAATTAAAGCAAGCTTTGCTCTGAAAACAAACCAGATGAGCTAAACAAGTCATCTTCCTATCTGCATTTTTCTCTCTTAAGTAAGGTTTCATTTTGTGCGGTGTTGGGTTATGTCATGTGGGATGTATCTTCTCTGTCTCCCCTCCAGAACTTCTTTCTGAGCGGAAGTCTACCGTGGCAGATTTGAGACAACAATCTGCATCTCCTCCCGTAGCATCTTGCTCTGCAAGATGAAGAAAGCAAGGCTGAGCAATGGCATTAAACCAGCAAGAGTAATATTAGGTTAGTGCCTCACACACACTTTTGCCAAGCCCAGAGAAATCTGAATCCAAGTATCTTTGTTACTAATATTATCTGTGCTTTGGAAGTTTCTTTTGCCCATTTTTCCTCCCCCAAGCAATAGGGTTGAGAAATTAACTCCTAAAATTAAGACTAGAATTATTATTGTAATTGTAAGGTATCTGAGCTTGTGTGAAAGCAAACTATTGTTCCGTTGGCTTAAGCAATAAAGGGTGCTTTTTTATTTGGTAGAAAAGCAGGTGAGACTTCAAAAGCAGTTGAAAGCAATGTGTGGTGCTGCCTTCATGGATTTGTTTAGTTTGCAGTCCTCCCTCTGGAGAGCCAACAGTTCAAGAGGGTCACAAAAGTGGTTTAGAGGGCTTTCTTGTTGGTGTTTGAGGGGGGGTTTATTGTTCTGCTTTAATTGCAGATCAGTTTATAAGAAATAAGATTCTTCAGTAATATTTCCTTTTTAGAAAGCTCCTGTATAAGTGAAACTGAAGGGTCTGCTTGGGTTTTTTTAAGAGCTCTACGTTGAAGGAATATTTCCTTATTTTTGATATTACTTAGGTTTTATGTATCAGAAGATTTTTTTAAAATACAACTTTTCTCATAGCATCTTAAATAAGTGTGCAAAAAACCTGAACAGGAGTATCATTTGGACAGAGCAGTCGTGTGCTTTGCTGTTGTCACAGTTTTGTCAGTGTTGGGGCAAAGTGCAAAATGCCTTCTGTTCAGAATTTTGTCCACCCAGAATTCCACTGCAGATTAGTTTTGAAACTTGCTGCTCAAAGGAATTTAAGAAAAACTATCCTATGTAAAATTTAAGAAATTTTTAGTAGTGTTAACAGATAAAAATGTTGATTGACTTTATTTTTTAATGTAAGTCATAACATTTAGACATGCAGAAATATAAGTGCTTTTTAAAATGAAAAATGGCTCCATGAGACTGCTTAACTGTCTGCGCATGACATCTCTAGGCTGCTTAAGTACTGTTTGCTTTGTTAGTGAGGTGAAACAAGGATTTGAGAATGAAAGACAGTCGTGGTCAGGAGAAGCAATTGTTATCAGTGAACTTTGTTTCCTGGAAAACGAAGCCCTGAGAGCTGGAAACTTTGGCTTTGGTGTATTGGAGCCCACATTTCACCCAGATGTGCAGGTCCTGGTCTGATGACCAAGGGTCACTATGGATTTCAGTGAGCTCTTTCAGCTTCCGTCCTGCTTGAAATTGTGCACCTTCCTCCTGTCTGTGCTTAAATAATGAGGAGAGAACCACAGGCTGGAAAGCAGCTCAACTAATCCAGGTTAAAGAGGCTGCAGTTTGGGATAGCTGAGGTCTCCTTACTATGGCAATTGCCTGCCCAAGTGTGGTGTGTGAGTAAAGCGTCATTACAGCATTCACAAGTCTTGGGGCTGCTGACCTGATATTGCAAGGTTTTAATCTAACATAGAACAAATATCATCATCATCTTTCATCTCTCTGAAAGCAGCAATGTGCTCTGTATCTTTTATGTTTGATTCTTGCAGGCACTTTGAATGTGTATCTTATGCCCTGTATCCTGCTTTTGAATTTGCAGTGCAGTATCATAGCACTCCATCTTTCAGTGAAAGAGCCAGCTGTAGGATGAAGCCCAGTAAAAACCTCGGGTTACACTCTCTGAACTGCTTTAGAGATCAACCCAGCTGAATTCTAATTTAGAGAAGAAAGCTTCCCATGCTACATTTGCACTGTACACACTTAGGGAGGTTTTTAAGAGTTGATCTTGAAGTGTCCTTTAGGCTGATTGTTCTGTTTTTATGAAAATTTTGCTTCTGAGAGCCCTTGAATACACACTAGTGAGGAGAGAGGTAAATAGAAGCAGACCACAGAATTCTGAATCAGAATTATATCATATATCAGGAGACTACACTTTGTAATTAAATACATGAACAACTCTATCCAAGCCTCTTCAAAGCTCAGATTTGAAGTTCAGTTGTGTGGTGCTAGCCCATCTTGAATCATGTGTCCATCAAAAAATTCAAGGTCAAGAAGGCTCAGATCTACCAATCAGTTCCTTTTTGGTTGGGAATGCTTGTAAGAAGGCTCCTATTTTTAGTGTCTGACACTGGAGATTGGAACTGGAGTGGGTGGAGGGATGGAGGTCCTTGCAAAAAACATCAGACCGAGTGACAGTGCTGCCTTCCTGAGGAAGGACATGATGGTGTTTGGCTGCCAGAGTCCTGGTCAGCTGCTGGCTGAGCAGTGTCTGAGTGGAGATCAATGCAGGGGTATTCCCTTTCTGTGCCTTTTTATTGAGCACAGTTCTATGGGCAGAAGTCATTTCAGCAAATCTAGGAGGATTTGGGTTCTTTCTTTGCCCTTTAGCTTAAGGCAGTAGTTACGTGAAAACTGAAAATACCATTGTAAAAAACCAAAATCACAACCCTCTGAACAGGTCAGCAGCCTGCCCGTAAGGAAGTGGCCGTGTGTGAGAGGGCCGTCTGTCACCCGGGCAGGCAGCAGGGAACTCTCATCGACTGCTTGGTTAATGGCAGCATCCTGGGCTGTCAGGCTCATTAGGGACACGCTGCTCATTTGGTCAGGCAAGGGCTGCCAGGCTGCATTGTGTGGGGTTAAGCAGCGTGAATAGAGCCCGTAAGCAAAGCTGCTGGAATCTGCTTTTGTGTTCCCTTTGGGTGCCTGTCCTCCGCTTCTGGCTTCTTTTCCAGTTCAGAGTGGCCACGTGGAGTTTTGGCACGGTGAGTGCTGTCCGTAGATGAATTATAGATTGCAGAACTGAGCTAACTTGCACCGAGAGGAGTTACCCAGCTTCTCTCCTCAGCTGTTTTTGCATACATACGCTTAAAGTGTCAATTCACTACTTCGTGTGACTTAATTAGAAATGGATTAAGCCCTTTCTCTTTAAAACCCAATTTTAACTGCTATAGGTATTTTCCTTATCATCCCTGCTCACATGTGCTAGGCACTGGCTATATAGAAATTAAAGTTTCCATTTCCTTTCTACTGTCACAAGATAACCTTCCTCCCCGTCCCCAAGCCATGGAGTCCTGCAGGTGGGTTTGGAGGTCTGACAGTTGTGCATTCCACACACGCTGCAGTCCCTAAAAGGGCTGGGAGGTTGTGGCCTGACCCTTTGGACACAGGAGATGGGTGGTGGGGAAAACCTGCCCCACGCAGCCTGGCTGGGTGGGTGTGCTGGCTGTGTGTGTGCCTGGCTGGAGCAGTTCCTCATGGGCTTATTGTAAAAGGTTGAGCAGGGAGAAGAGATTGTTTTCATCTCATAAAGGGAACAACCAGATTGTCTCACTGCTGTTTCTCCCCAGCGTGCGTCAGAATATACTGTTAATTTAGGACTTGGAACCCAGTGGAGGATTTTCTGATTCTCTACCATGTGTTTGCCTTTGTGACTCCAGTTTCTCTCTCATCCTTGGGGATGTTTTTCCCTGACATCTTCAGCCTTACCAGAACTTATTTTTGTTTCTGCGAGAGAAAACACTGAAATGAATAATTTTGGTAACCATTTTGTACATCTTCATCTGATTGATCTGATTATGTTAAGGCTGAGTCAAATACTCCATTAAGAGTTTCAAATGCTATCAGAACTGAAGCAGAAAGGTTTCCCAGGAGACTGACTGTGTGTGCCTGTGTGGAGCAGACTTGGCAGGGAATTGGCCTGCACAATTCCCTGGCAGAGAGCAGCACAGCTCCGGCACTTCTGTCCCCAGATACCTGGGGTGATCCTGAGCTGTGAATAGACGCCTGCTGGGTCAGGCTTTTTGTTCACACTGGGGGCTGCCCTGCCCTCCAGAAACAAGGGGAATTCATGCCTCTGCCTGTTCACGTTCAGGGATATTGATTTAATGCAGTGTCCCATTTTGGGAAACTGTTTTTCCAAGGGTGAAAAAATGCCTGCTCTGTGGGAGGGAATACTTCTTGCAAACAAGCACTGAATTTCATCATGTTACTTTACTAGGGATCTCTATTAGAAACTAAGGCTGGAGGGGGGAAGTTTGGAATGATTCTGGGAAGCTTTGACTCAGAAAAGGGCGAATGATTCATATTATTACTGTTATTTATTAAGGAGAACAGACCATGAACCTGATCTTTTACTTATCTTTGGAAACTTCAAGCACTTACGCAGTGACCCCAGAAGAGTTTGTGGGCTTGAACCAAGGTCTTCTAACATAAAAGCTAAATCCCATCTGTGGGAGCTGGCCTACAACATTTTAAGAAGATTTATTCCTGTTACCTTCGTACTTGATAAGTATTTTAATATCCTCAGTGCATCCCTTCTCTGTGAAACAGGGTAGTAAATAAGTCTTGGAACTTGGCACTTTCTGTGCTGTGACAATGGTCAGTTTGTCTCTGGTTATTGCTGGAGTCTCAGTGTAAGAGGTCATTCATTTGAGAGTCACTCTAGTTTTGATGGGGAGAATGTGATTACTGAAAAGCAGTATGTGTAGTAGCAACCTTTTTTGTCTTTTTAATTTGGACATAAACATTTACTTCTCCAAAAATAACTCTGCTGTTAATAATCAAAACCTAAGATAATCAAAGGTGTACATCAGAAGAAGGTTTTAAGCTCCAGCTTCTGATAATACTGAGAACTGTGAGGTGATTTACATTTATGTTTGTATTCTGCTACTATGAAAAAAAGATAAGTGCAACCTAAACATGTTTTAATTATATTTGGCCAGAGAATTTAAATAAAGACAAAATCAAAACTTGACACCGTCTATGTCACACGTGTAATTTCATTCTTGTACTTCAGAAGTAGTATAACTTAATCTTTTAGCTAATTCCTTAAGTCAGTTCTTTAAAAAATCAATCAGACAAGATTCTGTCCATTTTATGAAAATGGAAAGGCACTTGACTGTGGCCACATAGTTTTATCTTCTCCACTTGTAGGATCGTACTGTACACCCCTAACACTTTTGGGCGTGCTGTCAGTGGCTGAGAGTCAGAGAAGTTAAGGGAAAGTTTTAACTTGTCGGTTTTAACTTTTAGAGTTAGAGACTGGAACAAATATCTCTATTATCCTCCTGAAAAATCCTGTTAGCAAAGCAGTCCCATCATATCTGAGCTACTGGCTTGAATATTGCTTGTACTGTCTGTTAAAGTATAGCAGCTTAATCTCAGCAGAGACTGAGAAGGCATGCAAGGACTCTGCTAGTGAGAAAAAAATGTACAGAAAGGACAAACTGTCACAGCAAGTATAGAAACTTGAATTTAGGCTGTATTTTACTGCACTAGGGAAGGCAGAAGTCCTCAGCTTTCACAGCTGTGAATCAAACACTTCTGACCAACTTAACACCCATCCCAGAAGGATTTCCTCATAGGCTCAAGAAAACTGATTTATGTCAGTAGTTGGAATAAACACACTGTGCAAAGTTGAGAAGTCTCCAAGGCTTTGGATAATCAACAGAAATATTAATTACATTCAACCCCAGATAAGAATTTATCAGTAATTACAGACATTTAGTTGACATGTAAGCTGTCCTGTGTAAGGTCACCAAAAAACATTTCTCGGTTCATATCTATTAATGGAGTTGAAAGTTTTCTTTGTTTAAAGGTCCAAAGTAATGTCAGCCACATGGCTGTAGAAGAGATGTGAAAAGGCATCGAAAATCCATCAGTGTTTTCTTCATAAAGCTGCAAAATAAACACACTGAACTCTTCTGTAGTCAGTTTATGCCTGAAATCGACTTGTCCTGTGTCCTGTCAGACAATCTGGGTAACTGTTGTGGCAGAAATAAGCTCCTCTGCCAGGATTGTAAATACCTTCCAAACCTGAACTCAAAGAGCCGTGCACTCAAACACCGGAGTCTATGGGTGAAATTACAGGGAGGGGCTGTATAAGAACAAACAGATGTCAAACACATTGTATAGGTTTCCTCCTACTGGGACTGGACTTCGTAGCTCACTTAGGTTGCCAGAATTAAACATGATACACAGTTTGTGGCTTTTGTGTCGTGTTTCTTAATGCAATGCCTGATGTACAAATCATATCCTGCAGCAAAATACGGGGATCTATAGTTACCCTACCAAGTGATCTGTCTCCTGTCCTTGATTTGACCCCTGGTGTTCTCCTTGGCTATCCTCATCTCCCT
This sequence comes from Mystacornis crossleyi, assembly GCA_013400655.1. Lineage (NCBI taxonomy): Eukaryota > Metazoa > Chordata > Aves > Passeriformes > Timaliidae > Mystacornis > Mystacornis crossleyi. The sequence goes on along the minus strand of VYZQ01040490.1, from coordinate 8,091 downwards.
CCCCAGCTCAGCAATCTCCACAGAAAGAAAATGAGCATCAAGATCGTTTCCAGCAAGAAGCATCCTCGTAATGAGACCAAAAGCTCCATTTCATGGAAACATTTTGGGAGTCAACATGCTAAAATCCACAGTTCAGGCAGTACATCCCACAGATCACTATTAATTAGTGTGGTTAAAAACTGTTTTCCTGGGAGTGATTTTGCTGCTTGGGCAAATCTCTCACAGGTGCAGTCTATTAGGAATTTCAGACCGCTTCCTATAAACAAGCAAGCAAGAACAATCCAAAGGATAGCAATGATCTGTTGCCTTGCCAGCAGGGAAGGTCCAAGAGAAGACTTGGACTTCAGTGGAAGTAGAATCTGAGGGGGAAAATCCATAGTCTATAATGGGATTTTGGAAGGAACCACTTATTCTGTACAAAATTGTCCAATCACAAGAACTGATAAGTTTAAGGAACAAGCAGAAATACCCAAGGAAAAGCTCAGGCAACCCAGCCTGGTTATTTAATTGAATGCAGCCCTCTCTTTGTGTAGTACGTGTGGGCCTGAGAAGAGATTTAAGTCATCTGCTATGCAACATGATTTACTTTGCCATAGCCAATTTCATCTGCAGCAGC
>VYZQ01040489.1:49751-64428 GCA_013400655.1 Mystacornis crossleyi | reverse complement strand
AAAAAAAATCAGTTTGCAAATATAACAGATTTTATCAGCAAAAAGTTCATTGGATCTTGTTATATTTATATTTTTATTATTTAAATTTTAAAGTAAAATTTTTAATAAGAGTCTGAGGTTCTTTTACACTCACAAACTTCAAGTAAACTTTAGCATTTATTTCTCCACTACTTAACTGACATTCTAAGATAAAACATGCAATCTGGAAATGGGCAGGTTTATGTTTGTGAGTTTTGAAAAGGCTACCAACCCACTGAGCATTGCTGAAACAATAACAGTTAAAAATGATGAACCAAATGCAAAGTGCTAAGGAATACCCTGTTCACCTGTGAGTGTGAATCCCACATTCTAAAGCAGGACCTGAAACTACTTTCAGAGACCAAGCCTCAAATCACTTCTGACACCAGGAATTTGCCATCCAAGCCATTTAAGGTTCAACAAAGAATGGAACAATATCTAAAAACTTTTAAGCAACTGGGCCCATGTGAATATAAAGTTTCAAAAGTGACTGAGGAGTTCAGAAGTCTCAACTTCAGAGACATTTGATACTTTGGGAAATATTAATTACAACAGGATTTAAACACAAGTAAATGCATCATGTTATTCCCTCTAGGTATTAGCTGGAGTTTGGTGCCCAGATGAGTTAAACATTTTTAAGACATTCAGTAATTAAAAAAAAATAAATTAGTAAAGTACTGCCACCAGATAGAGTGTACCCATCAAATTACTACTTCACATTTCATTTCCTTGTCAGATTTGCAGCCATTACGACTGAAATCACGTAACTCATTAAGCTTTTACCAGTAACTATTAACACAGAAGTCAATTTTCCTTGACATGGAGGAGTCCTAATATTTAGCTACTATTAAAAAAATCCATATTAAGAAAGAAGTCAGGGCTTATGTCTTGAAAAAGATTACATCCAAGTAATAATTCTAGGTTTTCTGCTCTTTTTCACTTATGTCAGTATTAAAAAAACTAAGTTTTAAAATTTTGACCAGTTTAAGATCTGAAACAGAATTTTTTTTTTTTTTTTTTGGTAATGTGCTCAATCACTACCACTTTTCAATTATTCTTAAGCCCTTCCCTTACTATTGCATACTACTACTGCATATGACCATTTTTAAGAGCAATCTTTACATTTCTGGATATCTTGCCCTAAAGATTACAATAGACTCAGGTGAGCGTTTCATTTTGGAAACACAGGACAAATTTCAAGGTTCCCTTCTCTGGTAACAGTTTCAGGCACAGAGACAAACCAAACTCCTCAGGAGAAACCTCAAGCCTTACTTTGCATCAGATTCACCCAGTGTAATTCCTAAGTGTGAGTGCAACTTTTAAAACCTTTTTTAAACAGCTTCAAAGACCAGAGAAGTTGACCAGGATGATGTAAGCATGGCTTCCTCTACAAACTAGGTTATATCTGTTTTTACAGAACATCAATATTCTTTCTTTGAAACTCCAAAAATGTTACTGATTTCTCCACCAAAACTAAAAATACAAAGGGAACAACATAAGTGCACTCACTGATAGAAGTATTTCAGATTTTAAAATCTTTTTTACAGTTATGAATCATTTAGTGTTGAAAGTTAAATCAGCATTTGCCACAATAAGTGAGATACCCCTCAAAATACTTTAAGGGAACACATTCTTAAACATCAGGGCTGCAAGCATTTGCCTTATGTTTAAACATTTATTTTCTTTCATAAATGGCAGCTGACAGCCAGGGCAAGTGTCTGTCTGTATTGATAGACTGAACAGGCACATAGAAAATGCTGCTTTTCTTCCTTCTCAAAAGACATACATTTAATTTATGACTGTGACATCCAAAGCATGGACCAGACTATCCTCAAAATAAAAGCAGAATAGCTGAAACGATCAACAAAGAAAGAGCAAACACTATTTAATGATTATTTTAAAGCTGAATAAGTTTCACACAAAACACTGCTAAAGAAATTGGCTGTGAGGGAAAGATGAAAATCTGAGGAAAAAATGAGAAAATAAAAAGGAAAACAGTTGTAGAAGAAGAAGGTCTTAAGAGTTCACAGGGATGTGGGATCACGTTAGTGGCATGAAGAAAAACCTGGAGAAGGAGGCCACAGAGATAATACATGCAAACTGGTAAAGACAATAGCACGTGGCAAGAATTTCTGGAGAACAACACAGGCTGGACCAACCCCTCCTTCCAGATTTCCATAAGGAAGAGACGTTCCACATCTGGAAGGCCCTCAGGCCACACAAAAGAAGAAAGGAGGTGCACAGTTTGAGCTAGATCCATAGATTATTTCATCTAGGACTTTTGCCCTATTTTCTCCCAGGGGAATGACTGGAAAGAATTCTACATGGGTATATCCTTTATTTCCCACAACAGCTTCCCTTCTGACTTATAATTACAGTAGAAAAAGATTAAGCTATTAGGCAAGATAGAAACTGATGAGATTTAGTGAAGACAACCACTGCAAATCGAGAAGAACAAATTGAGATAATCACACACTTAAACTGAGGCAATTAACTGAGGAATTACTTCGGTTCACTAAAAAGAAACATTTCCTCATTACTCAGTAGAGGCAAGAAACAAACTGTGTTAAACTTTAAGAAAAGCAACTGAGAAGGTATTTACAGATTTGGCTTTTATAAGCTCGCTCGGGATGCAGCGTTAGCAGGCACGGCCTCGGCAGATGCTCGGGCTGCAGACAGCCGTGGGGCTCTGTGGCTCCCAGACGTTCATCACTGCCACCCTGCCACAGCTCCACCACCGAGCTCACACCACCCGTGGCCGGTTCCTGAGCCTGCCCACAGCGAGCCAGCCAGGCCAGCTCAGGCCCCTCTCTCCCTGTTAAAGGTGGCTGTGATGGAAAGCAGCTGACTCGGTCTGAAGCGGCTGCGGTGCACTCGTACAACCCCTGCTCTTGGCTGACCTCCTCGGGTGGTAATTCCTGGCTCATCTGTGGCGATTCTCAGCTCACAGCAGGACCATCTCTAACCAGCACACTCCGCCTTAGGACGCAGAGTATTTGGGTATCTGAGCTGAACCCAAGAATATATGACTTCGGAACAACTTAGCTTTCAAATGCCAATTATTCTCTGTGAAAGAAATTGAGAGTAGAGGGAAAACTGTGCGTTTGTGTTATATTCAAAGACTTACAAATAGCAAAAATAACCTGAGGGTGAGTCTGCCAGTCTGCTTCACACGGAACAGAACTAACTCATTCTATTTATTTTGAGAGCAAAGCATGTGGAAAACCTAAGGAAAAACTTAAGGTCATGTAACTGGAAGCTGATATATGAACTGCAATCAGAAACTCCACTGATACCTGTGGCTAAAGGGAATTCATAAAAGCATTGTGGTCTACAAAGCAAAGGGGAAAAAAAAAACAAAGCCTTTAATAAAATGAGGTACGAAGGGAGAATGTAAAGCAGAAAGGAAGCTAAATGAAGAGGGGTAAACATAATTAGAAATGTGGAGACTTTGCGCAAGTTGAGTGTGTAAGAGAAGAGATTAAAGGTGAGCTGAAGTACATACACAAAGTGATCACTTAACATACATCACTCCTCACTTGTTCCACTTACTCCTCATAATTAAGGGCACAGGGACCACCCAGTAACGTTAACAGAAGGTGCAAGTGAGCTGGTGGAGATCAGTGGTATCATTTTTAACATATACAAGCTACAACAGATGTTTGTAAGAGATATAAATAGTTATGCTTCAGGCTACGAATTAACCACCAACCCTCTCAGGGTTGTGAAGGAACTACCCAACAGACTTGTTAACAAGTAATCATTCCATCTAATTTTCCCTCATACATGTTTCTTTGAAGTCCTTCAGAGAGAAATGCATGACTGGCAGATTCGGCACGGCTCTTTGTTCATTCTTATTTAACTTTAGTCCTGGCACTTGCTGTGTAACATTAGATCCTTACCTTCACTCACCAAGTTAAAAAGAAACAAAAATCAATTCTCTTTGACACGTGAAAAGCATCTAGAACTGGCTTCCTTTTCAACACAAAACACGATGATATTTGTTTCCAGGGCACACTGTTTTCTAAAGGAGATAAAATACTGGCTGTGAGAAAGCTGCTCACCCCTTTCCTTCAATGAGTTGAAGAAGACATTATCTTGTCCCAGCACAGAGAGCCCACTGATGTATAACGTGGAAGACAGAAACCTAAAATCCAACAGAGAAACAGTCAGAAGAAAACAACACCATAGAACACGCATCCTAAGACTGAATATGATTTTTAAAAAATTTTTGTTTTATTATGTGGTTCCCTCATCAAGTTTAAATGAACAGACAGGAATTTTTTTGCACATTTTGCAAATTTTTGCATTGTTAATAATCTCTAATCACACCCATTATCCCACGCTTGAACTTCTTATCCCATTATTTGATCTTTCTCTCATCTTTTTCCATTCATTCTCTACATTCACCATTGTCTCTGCTGACACCTCTAACAGAAGGCTCCATTTGGATAATAACTCACTGTTCAACCTTCATATTTTACTCTCTGTCCCGATGTCTGTCTGCCAAGACTAGACAAGACACATACCAAAAATAAAACTACAAAATGCAAATAGGAATAACTCACCAGTGTTGTGAAAATTAAGCATGAAATCAAGAAAGGTGAGAGATTCTTTTTCCCCCATTTAAATCTCCTTCACAATCATTTAAATAAAATCCATGGTAAAATCAAAGCATGATGCTAGAAATGGGCCATTGTTAGGATCCTGTGTTCTGTGAAGACAGGTTCTGCTACAGGATTATTCGGCAATTTTAAAAAGCTTTCCAAAAATTACCACTTAAAATTACTGTAATTACATTTAATAGCACCCATTTGATACATTGAAGCTACTTTTAAAAAGTAGTAAGGATTGTGAAAGCAAAGTAGCAAAGATTGTGAAAACATACTTAGAAAACACAACTGCTGAAAAGCACTAAAAAACCATCTCAGGGGAAGTTCCAGACACTAAGGTTGCACAGAGGCCACCAGAAATTACATGATGGCTAAAACACAGCTGAAATCTTGAATCAGATTCTGTTTCTCACACAGACAAAGTTCACAATAGGAACTGGAGAGAAAGTAACTCCAACATTTTTGAAAGCAAGATGAAATTGGTCTTTGGATTTGAGAACCAAAATTTATGCACATCTTGTTTTTCAAGAAGTGATGGTTTTCAGACAAGTTCACAGAAAAACAGAATGTGAAGGACCACTCAATCTAGATGCCATCTCTGGTTCATGAAACCTGGTTCTAAAGAGAGAAGGGAAGATATCTGAGAAGTTTTAAGGCAGTTTAAATTTCAGCCATTGGTTAGAGATTGAACACTGAGCAAGGAGTGTCAGTCCAAAGTGATACACCTGGTCTTGAAGGCTCAAGGAGCAGGCAGCACATTCAAAGTTCTTACCACTTTTCTTAAACTGTCAAAGATCTATGTCTTCAGTGAATTGCCTTCTCTCATTTTGCAGCTTCTTAATTCTGTTCTGAGGACAGTGTAACCCTCTTATTCCCTTCTTCACATGCCATGCATTTTGGTACTCATTCTCCCTGCAATTTATTGGGCCACTTTCAAATAAAAGACTTCTCACTATTCATGGTGTCTTCAGAATGGAGGTCACTGCCAGGTAAACCGGGACAGACAAATAGATAAATTCTCCATTCCTTGTCTCTGGTCAGACATAAGAAGGACTACTGCAAATCTGAAAATCCTGCTCCTCCATTCAGAAATAACTGCCCCCAAGAACCGATGGTGCCACTGCTGCCAGATCTAGCCAGTCAAAAGTACTCAGTGTATCAAGAAGTAGCCCTTGGCTGCAAAGCCTTCAGCTGAAACTCCGGAAAAGACAAGTTTCTTAACAGCTTATGAGGTGTGGAGGGCAGGAACAAAGAGGTGCTAAAGAAACGCAGGCCCAGCTGAAAGATGCTGCAGAGGGAAAGGTGTGGCTGAGAAGGAGCCAGAGGATATTGCAGTGGTACTGCCCTCTTCCAAGAGACGCTGGACAGCCTTTAATACTGCTGTCTACCCTAAAACGTATCAGCAAGAGAGATCTGAGCTTGCACATTATGTCTTCTTGCACATCTCAGTGGGGGCAAGAAGAGGGAGCAGATACACCTGTAAAAGGGTGGAGGCAACACCAAGGCACTCTGGAGTCTTAACCCGGACTTGCTATTGCCAAGTTTTGTTTTCCTTTTATCCCTCTTGCAGACAAGCTTTAAAGTAATGCCATCATAATAAAAATACCTAACAATGAAACCAAAACGAAGGGCAACTCGCTTTGTCTCCCAGAAAGTGAATCACCACTGAGGTTTTTACTACAAAGTAAAATAGGAACTTGTTCATTCAAGCGTCGAAGAACCCTCGTTTGAGTCATCCTCTCATTCTGCATTTCAGCTCGGGAAGCAAAGAGCTGTGTGTACATTCACGTGTACAAATACGAGCAGACATTAAGATCAATGTATTTTTATAGGTTCAAATACTGGTAGCAATAATTGATTCCAGTAATGAAGCAGTAAGCAGAGCACACGTGCCAGCGTGCAGGATTCATTCCACCCTTGCTGCAGTGGTTATCCATCTCCACAGACCTGCCCACGCAGAGCCGTTCAGCGAAATTAAGACAAACGAATCAATATGAAGTTGATGCAGACAAGTTTATTAAAACTGAGCTCAATGAGGATGTTCTCCTCATTCAGCACCAAGGTGGCTTCCATTTCCTCTGTCTCATGTACTTACAAAGTACAGTCATTATTTAGAATATTATACTTTTAAGAAAGACAATGTTCCTGTTCAGGAACATAATACCAGCCTCAGGGAGTTCCATCACACGATACAGCCACTCAGTTACTGTACAACAGCTATGCTGTCAATTGCCCTGGGAGTCAAGCCCTAAAAAGCCACAAAACCAATTTTTGGCTGCAGTAAAATGAGATTTATTTTGTGTCACTTTGTTCCCTTTATTGTTTGGTGGTGCAATAGAGTTATTTATATGTTAATCTTGATGAATATGAGATTACATTAAAAAGATGAATGCAAATTATACTTTAAGAAACTGAAAATTAAAAATGAATTAAAATCCTCAACTAAAGTTGAACTTCTGCAGAAATAGAGTCTACAGTTCAAGCTACCATCAACATTGCTTTGCATGTAGGATTTTGAGCATACATACTATGCAGCACTGACTTTATTCAGCAAGACCTCTCCAACAGTGTACCTGCAGTTTTGTTGTCCCATTAATCTTTCACAGCATCCTCCTTTCATATCCCTCCATTTCACATCTTAGCAAGCCATACAAAGTATTCATATCCCAGACCACCTTCCAAGCACCATCACACATTGTCACAGCGTGACCAACAACAAACCACCTCATTAAAAGAGCTGTGTTCCTTTAGCAACTCATGCTTTTTTTATACTCTGCTTTTGGTACATTTAATTCTGTAAATTCTCCTATTTGCAAGTACCAAAAAAAAAAAAAAATTATAAAAAATGTGCCACTTTATAAGCCAGAATTGCATATGCAGTTAACTGATGAAATGAATATTAAGGATGCATANAAGTATTCATATCCCAGACCACCTTCCAAGCACCATCACACATTGTCACAGCGTGACCAACAACAAACCACCTCATTAAAAGAGCTGTGTTCCTTTAGCAACTCATGCTTTTTTTATACTCTGCTTTTGGTACATTTAATTCTGTAAATTCTCCTATTTGCAAGTACCAAATTAAAAAAAAATTATAAAAAATGTGCCACTTTATAAGCTAGAATTGCATATGCAGTTAACTGATGAAATGAATATTAAGGATGCATAGATCATAGGAATTCCTCCAGGCAAAACAGAAGTAAAATTGAGGGGATCTGGGTCTTGTGAAGAACTCCAGACCCAAATTCTGCACACATCCTTGGTGTGTACACCAGCGTATTTCTTGGGAAAGGTGCATAATCATGGGTCACATTCCTGATTCATGTCATCACCAATTTACCACAGCCCCTCTTAGCAAGGGTGAGAAAGATGAGGAACTCTACCCAACCCAGTCATAATCTCAGTATGCCGGGTATCCTGCCCCCACGTAGCTCTTGGAATTCCAGAAGGAAATCCTCAGGTTGCTCTCCTACCTCCTGCAAAATAGAATCCTCATTCTTCTGACTATGGAAGATCCTCAAACTCAAGGAACTTCCTGCAGCATTTCATTTCTCCTATGCAATTCACACCGTAATTTGACCCTGCTTTATTAGCCCCATAAAGTAATAGAAAGGAATTTCGGGGACTAAACAGCGATTTTGGCAAGAGAGAAACAAAACTTGGGGGAAAGGAAACCTCCCTCTTTATTTATTCTACGACTCCTGAGGGATTAGGGTATGAGTGAGCAAAAATATTTCCCATCACTCCCTCATCCACCGCCAATATTCACATAATAAATGAAGATTCCTTTTTTTCAGCATTTTTAACACTACAAACTGGAGGACTTTTTATGGGTCCAGCATGAGAATCCTCACACACACATCATGAATCCTCACACACATTTCTGGTTAAAGGACAGAGAAGAATTTTTTTGCCCTCAGTTTTTATGAGCTGTCATAACATGTTGGACCTAAAAAACAGGAAGATGGTGTCACATCTGCCTTGCTGCTCTCGTGGCAAGAGGGTGGCACTGGAAAGACTACAAACACCCCTTACAGACCAGAGGACGTGTATCAGCACTGCCACAGCTGGAACTGGTCCTGTACAATTCCTACTTACTGATAATTACTTTTTCAAACATAATTTCATTTAAAAATAATCAATAAACAGAAAAAAAGGTGAGAACTCCACCACCCTCCCCATTTCCCTGGCATTCCCCACATGGATAAACAGGGTTGCTTATGTCCTAGACACAACTCCTGTGCCACTGAAGCCTTTGGAATATCCACACGAGCACGTCCCGAATCTCTTACTTTTGGAGACTCTCACAGAACCATCTCATTCCAGGCAAATTAAACCAAAGGAACAGGAAATCCTATTTTAATCATGATTTGCATCAGCACCCAATAAACTATGACTGAAATGAATCTTGTTTTGTGTTTATACTTTGTGGTTTCATAAAGAAGACACAGAATAACCACCAGTCTCTCTGCCTTTATTGCTATTGACTACTTTACAATGTGAGCAGTTTTTGCAAGCGTATGTTGTGTTTTCCAACATTTTTATTATAAAACCATAAAAGTTTCCAATTATTCTATGAAGAGCTGAATTCCTGATGCTATTAAAGTACAGTTGAAGGGTGAAGAGGAGTTTTATTTAAATAATAACTGCATTTAAAATGGACTTCGGATGTCGAATGGGTAAGAAAATGCCCTCTACACATTTTTGGCATTTAAATAATTCATCAAGATGAAGATGTTCCCTTATCAATTATTTCATTTTACATCTTTTATGATTTCTGGAATAACAACCCCATCAGTGAATCAAGCATGAAGCTGGACTAGCCAAAAAAAATGGAAAGTGACACAAAATCCTGGTCTTGCAACTCTTGTCAAAGCCAGTTCCAATCCATCACTAACTTTCCCAGAATCTTCCCTGTTTTGACTCTAACATTTGGTCAAACCTGAACAACTAACTTTGTTTTGCTACTAAGCTTAGGTCCTAAAATGAACTGTTATTTTCTTTTCAAAATGATGATTAAATAAAAACTCTTCCTTTCCTGCTCCACTCGTTTCCCACCTCTCCCAAACACAACTCTCCATCCTTCCAGGAGTTTTGACTGCTGCCTAAGTGTTCTGGGGTGAAGAAACACTATTTAGGATTAAACTTACCCATCACCTACTGCTGTGAGCTGCATCGTGCTGAACTATTTGGTCGAGGTGATGACAGCACAGTCGGGTGACATGCAAGGACCAACAGACAGGAAGACACTTGTGTTAAATGAAATATTCGGATAATTTAGGGAATAAATATTGGCCCAGAAACATCTATAAGCCGTGTTTTGCAAGAGCCCATGGTCTGTTGAAGTTTCTCAAGGAACAGCCATATGTTCCATGTGAATGCTTATGCTCCTTTCCCCTCTGCAGCACTAAAATCCACAACTCAGCTGCTGATATGCCCTTAAAGAAGAAGAATCCCCTCCTCCTTTTAAATTAACAAATTTACTTTCTCTTAGAGTCATTTTCAAGATGCTGAGTCATTTTAGCCTAAAGTTGGCAGAATAACCCTGCTCAAACATATTCACCGTGGCTAATTTCAATATGACTAAAAAATAAGCTACTGAGATCAACACTTCAAAATAATAATAAAATTAAAGATAAACAGGTAGTCTTCCTTTTGGTATTGCTACTATCATAGCCTAGAACCCTAGACCATAAAAATGGGCTAGAAAACATAAATTAAGTGATCACAGGCTGACCCAGAAGTTCTTCAGTTACTTTTGTACATACAACACAGCACACACATTTTCACTCCTCTGTTCTCTAGGCATGTTAAACATGTGTGAAGATCCAATTCCTGTTCTCTAATTGCCTCTATTTCCTTGGAATATAAAAAGCTTGGACTTTATTTTTCAGTAAGTATGATAATATCCTTTTCCCTTTGCTTTGTTTGCTATGTAACTCGTAAAAAGCCAAGCAGGATGTGAAGTACAGCCACATTTCCTAGCTTCTTCTGCCCTCAAGAAAAAATACAGGCATTTCCAAAACTTCACCAATAAAATATAAATTGGAATTTGGAGGTTTAAAATAAATGGATCCCTCTTTCAGTACACCAGAAGCAAGCTGCCATATTCTACTTTTTTGCCTGAATTTCCCATCAGCTGCAGAAGAGAGAGCTGCAGATCCTTGGGCACAGCAGGGTAAGGGACAGTCTGTGATTATCACACTCAGCTCCCATTTTCAAAAATCACCTTTTGACTCTCTGTGTACTTAAACGGCCCTCAGGTTTAACAGCAAATACCACCTTCGTACACCTAGGTACTAAAAAATGAGAACACCACGGCCTGGAGCAGCTGCCACATCAAACCCCAAACAACGTGTTCCTGTGCAGGATGAAAACCAACCATGCGAGAACAAGATCTAAGTTTTAATTCCCTTTCTAACACCAACTTTTGCCTCTCAGTGCCATACATGATGTGGTATCCACTTGCTGCTGGCAGGGGAACCAAGTTACTGCCCCTCACCAACTTCACAGAAATGTGTCACAGCTCCGTAACAACAAAACTGGCCTTTCCAGATCCGTGGTGCCATTATTTTATTTTCCACCCCACCCCCAGTTCCACCTGATGAATCCCGTGTTCCACAGTTCTGGCATGAAACTGCCTCAGTGAACAAAGTGCAGAACCTGCTACAAGTGTGAATATTTCAGTGTTCGGTTCCCTTGGGGAGATCTAGAATGGTCTCGGTAAAAGATTTTCGCAACATCTGGCACCAAGTAAGCAAATGAAAGAACTCCATCAGCAGCTTTTTCTCCTTGCTCTTGGAATCCTCTTGCTCAGAAGAGCAGTAAGTTGTTTTACATTTTGTACAGCACTGAGCTGTGGCAAAATAAACCCCTCTGAGACTTCTCATTTTTAAACCTACAGACTCTCTGAGCAAGTGAGACTGAAGTAACCAGCTGCTGCTGCAAGAGAGAGCAGTAACATTTGCAACATTTTTAATTTCACACAGAAACACTGCATTTGGTCTTACTTACACCAAAATAAAAATATTAATCTGCTTTACTGTAAGCTTTCACATATGTGCCAGTTTTGCAGAGGCAACATTTGGCTCCCAGACCACGACATAATATTCTGAAATACAATTTGGACCGCTTCATTCAGGACATTAACACGGCCATTAGAACAGGCAGTTCCACTGCCACAGCGGTGGTTCTGTGATCATTCACCCTCAGCCACTAAGACAGGGCTTGATTTCACCAAAGAGTTACTCTTTTCCAGGAAACTGAACTGCTCCTGAACACTTCCAAACTTGCTGTGGTAGCAAGCAGAATTATTAGGGCTTTATTAGAGCACTGCATTTACAGCACAGAAAAATACAGTTGGAAAGCAAAATTCTGAAGAAGAAATTACAGCTTCTAGAAGACTACCCATTTTATAAGACTAAAGCATTTAAAATAAATTTATATTTATATTTCATTCATTCTAAACTCCTTTCAGTCCTATCATGGAAGATTGCAAGGACTTAGCTTTAAAATGTTATTTTTATTTAACTCATATATTCCAAATCATATTGAGATTAAGAGTACAAATCAAGGCTGTAAGTTACTTAATACCAGCTCGACTTTTTACGTGCCAAAGTGAAATTTCCAAATACAAAATAAAATCTCCACCAACCCTAAAAACAGCAATGTGAAGAATTCTTGGGTTTTCTATCAGCACACGGGAAATGTTAACAAGAAAAATTTCAGCCCAGCAAAATACACAAGCACTGATTAAAAAAACCCACAAAAATGGCCCAAACCCAATGAGGAGATCAATGAGAAATGACCTCAGCCTCCAAAATCCCAGTGCAGCACAACAGTTCCTACATTTCCCATCTTTACCCTGTGACTGAAGCCCACTGAGCTCTGCCTTTCACCACTGAACTGGAGATTACGTAAAGAAAACACAGTGAAACCTACACTGAAGTTTTCCTGTGGGTACTTTAATTATGAGATAACAAGAAAATACGTCAAGTGGTGACATTCAAGAGTAAAAATATACTGTACAGTTCATGAAACAAACTGACGATAGAACATACATTAAAAAAATTAGAATTATTTTGAATAGATTATGTGGAATGTTTGGGGGATTTTTTTTCCCTCAGAACTTTTTAAAAACTTCAATGTAATGATTCTATATGTGGCTACACACACACTCGGAAAAGGATAAATCTGCAATTTCATTTGACAGAAAATGCACTCAAAATGCATTTGCTGTTGCTTGATACTACAGCAATGACACAGTCTGGGAATACATGTAAGGATGGATTTCTGATACAATCACAACCATTTGTTTCAGGGTTCAGTGTAATCCATAAAATTTACACATGCAGCTAACAGGGTCCGAGCAGGACTCCATCCAGCTGCAGAAGCAATCTCATTGCAACCACACATATACAGCTGAAGGGATATAACTCCACAGCACAGGCAGACCATAAACAGATTATATCCCACAGAGGACAGGGAACTACCTGTGAGTGTATTCACACTACAGAGAACAGCAAGATGTGTGGATATCCTAAGCCATAGTTGTTACAATTCTCCTCATCAAAGAATCTTCAGTGAAACTTTGTGCAAGAGCACACTTGAGAATAAAATCAGAAACTAGCTGTATGTGCGTGTTTTTTGTAAAAACTAAGAAAGGATTCTTTTAGTTAAATAAAAAAAATTAAATGAGATATTTAGCGACCTACACCCTCTTGCTATCCTCCACAGGATTTTAGCCCAAGTGTTTTCCACCATCCAGAACAGAATGCCCACGTTCCCTGTTTGTTCCTGGGATCTGTTTAATGGAATGCACACAACCTATTCCAAAGAGGGGTAAAGACAAAAATGAATCTTGCCTGCGCAGCTGTCAAGTGCATGTGTAAAAAAGAACCAAACCAACAAACCAGCAATTCATTCACTTTTAAGGGTTTCATACCAGATATAGTGTCTCATATTAGGAAGAAATTATTTACTGTGAGACTGGTGAGGTCCTGGCACAGGTTGCCCAGAGAAGCTGTGGCTACTCCGGGATCCCTGAAGTGTCCAAGGCCAGGCTGGACAGGGCTTGTAGTAACCTGTGACAGTGGGAGGTGTCCCTGCCCATGGCAGGGGGTTGGAACAAGATGATCTTTAAGGTCCCTTCCAACCCAAAACATTCTGTGGTTCTCCCTCCCTAAACCACACCAGTCATTTACTCAGACAAAACTGCAAAAAGGGACCAAAAACTTCAGCAGCAGCAGATTAAAAATAAATGAATATTGCGACCTGTCTCTAAAATTACACTACACTGCACCATCTAAGACTAGCGAAAATTCAGACTTAATTATATTAAAAAAATAGCAGTAAGCTATACAGAGTTACCATGTTAACATGTAAACTACTTATATTGTTATATTGTTAAGTGACAGACTCCAGCGTGATGGGAATGAAGGAAAGCCATGGACTGCTCCATGAGACCTGGGACATGTGGCTCATTGAGGCGATACTCGGGGATAAAACCAGCGCTTGATTTATTATTGTTTACACACATCCCCAGCAGGGCCTCTGGGCAGTGTCAAGTCTCAGCTCCTAATTGCGGCCGCGTAAACACCCGGGAACCCTCGGCCTGGCTGTCGGGAAGGTGTCTGCTCGCAACTGAGCCGGGAGACCCCGGGGTCACACCGAAAAGAAGACAGAAACGAGGGAAAAACCCAAACCGGTTCTGCACACACTGCCCCGACCGGGCTCCGCTTTCTGTGAACGCGGGAGGCGAAGGGAGCATCCCCTAAACCGGGGCAGCGGCCGGGGGACATCTCCGCATCCCCTTCCTGCTGCCCCCCCCCGAGGTAGGGCAGGTGTGGAGGGGGACAGGGATCACAGGAGGGAGAGAGGGAGAGCGGGTTGCAGCTGCCGCGGCGGTCCGAGCCCCGCTCCGGCCCAGGGCCCCGCGGCGGCGAGGGGCGGCGGCGGTGGAGCCCCCGGAGCGCCCCCCGTTTCCCCCCCGCCTCCGAGGAGCGGCCAGCACGGCGCTGCCCCTTTAAGCATCGCGTCGCCTC
>VYZQ01040489.1:0-41421 GCA_013400655.1 Mystacornis crossleyi | reverse complement strand
ATTTCTTCCTAACATCCAATCTAAACCTACTCTTGTCTAGTTTGAAGCCATTTCCCCCTTGTCCTGTCACTCCAGGCCCCTGTAAAAAGTCCCTCTCCAGCTCTCTTGTAGTCTCCCCTCAGGTACTGGAAAGCCACAATTAGGTCACCCAGCATATTTTGATAGCTTTACAGTCATAAATACAGCATTGATCAGGGTCAGACAGAACACACTGGAATCAGCATAGACCTTTCAAAAGGTGCCAGAAACAATACTGCTGCTGGCTTGTAGCTGTTCATAGAGCAGGACCAGCACTGCAGTCCATTTCATGACTAAACCTTGCTCTCCATAAGTAGTTTAAAGGCAGCGATGAAATCCGCTCTTCATCAAGAGGTGGCTCTTGCTCTGCTCCCTCCCTATTTGAGGGATTTACAGCTCAGCTGCCTCCAGGGTTTGTTTTCCTCAAGTCTACTTTCTGACAACTATCACCAAACCCAGTCAAAATTGTGCCTTTGTTTTGTACTGCCTTCTCCAATTCTCTTCTAAAAATGGTCATGCTTTTGCTTTTCCAGTCACACAGGAATCAAAAAGCTGTTTCAAACCCAGTGTGTTTGTCTCAGTACAACATCCCACGTATAAAACATGTGCCTACTTTGCATGTCAATCTTCATTATTTTTTTTACTTCAATCAGACACAGGGAAACAATCTTAAGACACAGTGGATTTTTTTTTCCTCAGTACTTTTTCAGGATGCTGGCATTCCCTTGGCTGCCAAGGAAGATACTCCCTGGCTCCACAGACTCCATAGGCAGCAAGCAGCCGAGCTCCCATGCTGCACAGTTTGTGCAACAGACTGCGTTTGCACAGTGAGAGTCAATCCTTTTAGGGACATTTTTCATTTTTGAAAACTTGGGAACAAAGTTTCACATTATCAAAGGTTTGGTGTTTTGTGCTTTTTTCCCCCAATTAGTACAGCACAAGCTGCACGTAGCCAGAATCTGTGGTGACCATAAATTCCAGCTGCTTCCCTGGTAAGCGCAGTGGTAGGATGCTACTGAGGCACTTAAACATGGAAAAATGGAAGCTTTCAGAACCTCCGTTTTCCTGTCACACCTACAGCCAGCCTTGCCCCTTTCTCATCCTCCCGTTCCGTTTTGTATCACCACCTCCACTGCTGACAGTCCTTTTTTCAATGGGAATATCACAGCTGCAGCCACTGCCAGAATCTCTTGGCAAAGGAGCTGCTCTCTGAGTCAGAGCCCGATGCCATTACAAGGTCTGCAACAGCTGCAGCAGTCAGACATCTGCAAGTCATTTGAACCTTTTATGATGAATAAAAACTATCCATTACATAGACCTATACATTATATATTAACCCTAATACTCATTCAGTTGCACTAACAAAAACCTTTTCCCCCTGCATGCTGTAAACTTCTTTGGCTTCAGCACATGTTAACAGAGATACTCAGCTCCAGTCTGGTGAAGCAGTCCCAGTGTACATATTACCTAACTTTTCTACCTATTTAACTATGAAATGATGGAAAGAAAGAAAGAAAGTGAATGCAAAGCTGTAAAAACTCAGACCATGCATAAGGAAACCATTTTTATATAATTACATGAGACTGCGTACAAACAGAGAGGATACAAAACAATGAGAAATGCAGAGGAAGAATGAGAACATGGACTCAAAATGTATAGTGAAGAGATCTGATTATGATATGCATAGATCTCAGACCCATCCAGATGTCTCCAGCCAGCAACCTGATCCTCAACACCACAGCCAAGCCATTTGAAATCTGAAAAATCAGAATAACGAAGACAGGAGAGCAAGGCTTATGGAAAAAGAAACTGGAGTTGCGAGTAGTTAAAATCCTTTCAAATAATAATGACAATAAAGAAACATAAATGTGGTTTCATGAAGGAAATATATCCACGGCCACAAATTATGAAGTCAGCCCTGCAGGACATTACATTCCTCATGCAACCTGCTGAGCCCGCTCCACATAAATAGGTGTAAAATACACTCACCGGCTGGGTGACTTCAGGGATGGAGCCCCATGGGTGATTCCCTACCACTGAGTCCTCTACACATGGACACTTTACAACACTAAATGCAAACTGGGCAAGACGTACCTCTGCCTGAGTTTCACCATAAGAGTTTTAAAGAGACAAGGCGAAAGTCTGGCATGACAGAAATTACCATAAATTTTCCATGAGATTCATCCAGAGCCAGAATTTTCCTAGCAATCCATATGCATGTCAATATGATTTCATGTTTGTTCATTTGTATCATTTGCGAACTCTTTGGATTCTCAGAAACACACCCCTACTGCTTCCCATTCACTTTTACTCTGTGTTTCGTGTGGCAGTTTGGTGCCCATCATAACACCAGGATTGCTTTGGAAGCAGAATGTCAATTAACTTGCACTTTCACACCAAGTTAAATGTGTGGATTAATAAACTGGAGAACCGTGTAGGTTTAGGTAAGAATCAGCCATTAGAATTGCCTTACAGTTAGAAAAGTGACTTTTAGGAAATGTTTTCTTGACTCGATCTGCTTCCTCTGTGCAGTCAGAGGTCAAACTGTTTATTTTACTGGCAATCCATCTTTATTGCTTGTGTTGGCTTTAATGTTTCCATTCAGACAATCCCCACATTAAATATGAGAAAGGCCCTAATATCCCAAAATCCTAATAAGTTTACAAACCATTCATTAAAAGGGGATTCTAAGGGAGTCCAGCAGAGTTCTTATTTTTTTTTTTTTTAAGAGCCAGAAAAGCATTACATTTCAAAGATGAAAACCCACTCTGTATCTGACAGACGGGACACTTTACTCGACGTGACCAAATCCCCGCCATCAATCTGTGGAGCATCTACCTCCCACAAAATTAAAAAAAAAAAAGGAGAAAAAAGGGAAAATCGTGGCCCTTCTGATGGCAAAGATAACTCACCCAGCGTGACGTGACGCAGTGATGCCTTTCTAAGTCAGCAGCCAGCCAGCTGTCTCCCTGCTGCTGCTCCTGCTTTTCCCATGCTCTGGAGGAGCAGAGCTGGAGCAGCCAGGCCACTTGCACAGCCGCTGTCAAGTCAAAGGGCAAGAGCAAAGCTTAGAATAAACACGTTGTTTTCACCCGCTCGCTTGAAGTGCTGCCAACTCTCTTAACATTAGCACACATAAATCGGCGAGGATCACGGAGCCCGAGGCCCGAGCAGCAGCTGGAATCTTGTAGCTGTTACCTGGAATCTTAACGTCCGAAAAAAACAGCTCCCCCATTCCTCGAGGCTGCGTGGTAAATCTCAAAAAACACAATCATAAAAGGGCAGCCAACACCAAGGAAAAGAACCCCCAATTATTTCTTTCTTCGGTTCTCTTTTTTTATAGTCATCTCAGCATTGCAGCAATGGAAGCAGAGGGGGGAGGAATGGGGTGTCCTTTTGGAGATCTTTAAAGTTGCTGGTTTCCCAAGGCTGTGCAGAAGAAAGCAGCCATTGATTCTAGAGATAAATCCTGAAGTTATTCAGAGGGGAGAAAGACTATGAAGATAAGCAGCTCTGGGCCCAGCAGTAAAAACCAAACAGCAGGAGTTGAGCAGCTGGAGGAAGGGTAGACTGGTCGATTTTTCTCAGTCCAGTGGTGACCTTCAAGAGGCAGGAGTGGGGCAGAGTAGTGAAGTTCCTTCCCTGAACTCCAAAATTCAACAGCTTTGCAGTGGTTCTTCAGCAAGGACTTGAGAGAAAAATCTCCTTCTCCACATCCAGCCGCCAAGAGAAAAGGAGTTGAAAAACACCGATTTCTTATGGCTAACGGGAGGGTGATATAAAAGATGGAGTCCATTGACTGGTGTCCAGAGACAACAACCTGGTATGAATTCCAGCACCATTCCACTTCCCAGCAGCTGGATTTCTCACCAGGGTGGATTGCTGGTTTTGGACACCTCCCCATTTTTTCCTGTCTGTTAACAGTCTTCCACTAGTAAGTATTTGGAACAGTTGTAAAGCTTTTTTTGTATCTCAACGGCCTTGCCATTGCCTGAATGCAGTTTCAAAATCTCTGGCATTTCTGCCCAGCCTATCTGAAGTGTATTTTTGTCACGCTGTTAATAAGCACTGCATCTCCTGGGAGAACCTCAGCTAGCTCAGAGATCTTTAACAATGTGCGCCCCCGAGACAGAAGTTGTAAGAAAAAATCTTTCCCATTTTTTGCTAGTTTTTATTCTGAGTCGCTCGCTAAATAGATGTGATGTACAAAGAGAAAGTTGGGACCACTAACTCCTCATCTATAAAATAAGGATGAGAACCTAAGGAATTATGCAACTTGCCAGGCAGCCAGAGGTCTCACAAACGATCCAGTCCAACACCTGAGTCATAAGGACCATCCTTGCTCTCAGTTCCTACATTTCCCTTCTGCATTCTGTATTCTGAGTTTCTTTCCAGCTCCCCTCACATTTCTCCCAGTCCTCAAACTATAGGATGCAGCTCACTTTTAGGAATACCCCAGGAGAGTTTGGGAAGCATTGATACAGTTTAAAATGGCCTTGCCTGGCATGATTTTAAACTGAAAAAAAAAAAAAAAAAAAAAAGGGGCAGCATGGGAGATGCCTTTTGGAAAAGGAGTGCCTGGAAATGAGCAGTGGAAGCATGGAGGGGTGGTGCTCTCAAGTCCCTTTCCAAGCTGCCAGGGGAGTGTAGTTCTTGCCCCCTTCTTTGAGGCACGACATGAGCATTTGTGTAGCACAAGGTGTGCGTGGTTTGCACGTTCCCTCTCCCCTGCCAGAGAGATGCTGTCACACATTTCAGAAACCAAGTGTACCCTCGTGGCCAAATGGAATAGCGAGAGCACCTCACTGTCACGGACAAATGTGAGACAAAAGCAGAAAATGAAGCAGAAGCTCAAACAACAAAAAAAGAGAAAGCATAAATAATCTACATTAGCTCATTTTTTACATTACTGCTGTAGGAACCGTCTGTTTGGGAAAGGGCACTGCCATTTGAACCACATTTCAGACTGGAGTAACAAAAACAACCCCACTAAGAATTTTAGGCATTGGTTTTAACTCAGACACATGGCAGGGGCTCTGTGAGTGTTAGAAGTTAAAAGGCATATAGGCTGTATTCTGTGATGCTAGAGATTTACAGAAACGTGTTCCTGTCAATCTATTTGGCAGTTAAAAGTTTCTAAAGAGGGCGGGAGAGACCAAAATAAATTTTGAGAGTTGACCCACTGAATCCATACACTGAGCCAAAGTTTTTGGGATATTTTATTATAAACATGTACTTAAACCTGTGTCCCTAACTGTGCATTAATACAGTTTTTTCTACCCCAAAACTGCCACATATCCAAGACTTCCAGAGGTGGGTGTGAATTTCCAAGAGTAATTGAATGTTTGTAGGCAAAAAAAAGAAAAAAAAAAAAAAGAAAAAAAGAAGAAAGGAAAAAAGAATAAAAGAAAAAAGAGAAACAAAGGGAAAAAAAGGGAAGCTCGAAAATATTCATAGATTGTATTAGGAGTGATCCTGAGCTGAACACTAAGGATAATATCTAAGCACTGAAACCACAGAATCATAGAAATGTTAAGAAGTATTTACAGTTCTATTAAATAGAACCACACGAGAGGAGAAGGATGATTTGAAAACTTGATGGGGTATTTTGTTTAAATCTTAAAGAGTTTAATATTAGTCAGAGTTTAGAGGTGTTTCTCTAAAAGGATAAAATTAAAATAAATAAACAAGCAAAGCTACAGCACAAGAACATCCTGGTTATGGAGTCAATCACTCGGGTGTTACAGAAGTGACCTGGTCTGAAGGGGACAATAAGGGGAACATTATTGCTACCTTCAGCCACCTCCTTGGAGGGTACAGAAAGGACAAAGCCAGGCTTGTCAGAGGTGTAGAGTAAGGATCAGTGTCAGGAAACAAAAAAAATTCCAATCAGACAACAGGTAAAGCTTCTTTGTCTTTTAAAACACAAGGGTGTCCAAATGCTGGCGAAGGTGATGAGAGAGACTGTAGGGTCTCCATCCTTGAGTATATTCAGAACTCAACTGGACAAGGTCCAGGGCAACCTGATCTAATTGCACCTGCTGCAGAGCAGAGGACTGATCATCTCAGGACTTCCCTCCCAATGGCAGTTTTCCCAGTTCTGATGTTACGATGCTGCACAGGATACTGGGAGTGTGTTTCCTGCTCGCTCACTGCACAGCAGCCACTGACGGGACCCACCAGGAATTCAAACTGTTTGGAACAGACAAGCAGTGCACGATAATGGCATCTCCTGTGGGGAGAGAAAGGAGCTGGGGCAGGTTTTAGGGCTTACTGGGCGTGTTCTGATTGTTGAACACTGGGGATGTACTGTGGAAGATCTGTCAGTGCACTCAGTTAAAAGCCTAATTTCCCAAATTTGAACGAAAACTTGAAGAGATCCTTATGGATTGCAGTTCTTATCATGACTGGAGGCCACAGGAAGCACCAGAAGGACCAAAAAATCTTGAACTTGTAATACCTAAAGCGATCACCACAAGCTCTGTTTGCAGTACCACTGCTGGACCTTGGATTAGTCGGTTTCCAGCGACCGTCCAGAACCTTCTGTGCTCAAAATTACTTTGAAAGATCCAAGTGTGAGAAAATGATGAAAAGCAATTTTCTTAGCAGTTTGCTACGCTTTAAAAAAAAAAAAAAAGACATAAAGTTTAAAAACCATTCCCTTTGACAAGGAAAGTGGTTGCTTCATCTTTTCAATGAGAGGTTTCAATGAGAGGTTAGTGAATTCCACTTTCCAGATCTTTTTGTACTCCCCCAGTAATGCCATTTGCATTTAAAACCCCACTTCTGAAGTCTATGCTGTGTCCGAACAGCTGGTTTTCACAGTAACTAAACTGAGACTTAATTTCTTTCACGTTTGAGGTTTTCCAGGAATTACGGTAGTATCCTGGATTATACGTTCTTCCAAACAAGGTCCTGACTTATCTGACAAGTGCGTAGCACAGCAAGATAAAGTTACTAACGTTACAGAATTTGAGTATATTGTGTCACATCCTGCTTGAAATTTAAATGTTAGCATATGACTCAAACATAGCAACGTCTGGTAATAGCCAAGGACAAAAAAATGAAGCCTTTTTCATTGAAGTCCAGGAAAACACCACAGTGGGAAAAGTCCTGGTGCCTTCCTTGCGTTATCTGCCCTTCCCAGAGCAGCCTGGTTCACTGAGCAGAGCAAACCTAAGCCTGGCACCACAAGAGTTTTGAAGCTGACTTCCAGCTTCATTTGAGAGGTGCAGAAAGATCACCAGAAGACACAAAGGCAGAATTACACGGATAGGAAAGGCATCCACCAATTTGTGCTGTGATTACGAAACGAGGGTACCAAAATGCCCATCCCAGAACCGGGTTAGAACCTCCTTAGTTAGAAATGCAGCTGAGCAGAGGGCGGGAGTTGACTGAAAGCAAGATGCATTTCTACCTCAACCCACTCCTCCCGGGCTGATTCAGTCCCTGTTTAGAACACCAACCCTCCTGAGAAATAAAAAGGGCATGAGGTGAGCAAGTCTGACTCCCAACAGCCACCGAGACAGCTACCGCGGGCAGGCTGAGTAAATACACATTTCACTTTTACTGCTTAGAGTCTGACAATTCGCAGCCTCCTTCTGTAATCACAGAGCAGCTCAGGGCACAGTTCAGCACCAGTGCCGCTCTGAGCCGTGGGGCTCGGGTTACTACGTGGAGTCCCAGGTAATAACAAATCACAGCGGCTCTACTGGGGCCCTCCTGTGGGCCCTTCAGAAAGGAAGACCCCGATTCTTTCATGTTTTTAATGTTAGCAGCGAATTTCTCCCCCTTTTACAAGTACAGTGTACATGGGACCATTGGTGTCTCCGAGTGACTTTCTGCTCTTTATTCCTCAGCACGTGGATTTATACATTAACAGATTTCTAAATTTCAGTTGGAGTCACCAACATGCTCTTTATTTTTTACAGGACAATAAAATTGCTTGCCAGGGGTTTCTGACTTAAAATTCTACACAGCAAATTGATGTAGGCCTCTTGATCCTTCTTACCACATTTTTGCCAAGTTGGAGTATAAAATATCTGCTCTACTAATTGCACCCAGGGATTCACATCCAATATCCAGATAGACTCCTAAAGCTGACTCTGTTTTCCCTTTGATCTTGCCTGGTCTGTTGCTTGAAAGAATACAGACAGGTGATGGAAAATGCTGGAGTTATTGCAAGAACTGCTTAAAGGCCAATTAACTCCAAAAAACCCCAAAATGAACAAGAAGCCAAAATGGAACTAAACCCGCAACAGCTGGCGGCCATCAAGGCGATTTTCCCAGAAGGCAGAAGACTGTTACTAATAGGATGGAAATACAGAATTTACTGAGACCAACTGTAACTGCTGATAACGTGTATTGAGAAGTGCCTCATGGCTCACATTTTCTGCAGAGCAAGGCTGAGGCTGGACAGCAATTTTAACTTTTAGTGGAGGGAAAAAAGAAGTGGGAAATGAAACATACTCCCAGACATTACTACCAGGAGCTGGTTTTACCCTTATGACATTTTCATCACATTTAAAAATAACACTCAAGTGTTTCTATCCATAGAAACAGGTTTTTCCCCTCAGAGTTTAATCAACACAGTAAAGTCCATTAGGAAGTGCCCACTGAGATTCTCTTACATTTTAAATTATTTCAATTACTGCAGAACCTGGATGCTGGAGCCTCCAACAGATGATTAAATAAAGTTGTATGTTCTGTTCTCCCTTTACAAGAGCAGAGGTTTTGAGATGTTTCAATCACATTACATAAACCTGCATTCCTCCACTAACACAAAACATTCGCCCTTGCCACAGGAGACAAATAGTTCTTGTGCTGCTCCCAGCCAACGATTTTAACTCCCAAATCCAGAATAAACAGAACTTCTTCAGAGCTGGGAACATGTCTGTGTGCTAGGAGCAGAGCCCACTGCAGTAGAGTGACACCACCACCAAATTAAACCACGGCTCATACTCCACAGGCACTTGAATCCCAAGGGATTCTTTGACACGGTCCTGAAAGAATGGTCGGTATCGAAAGTTTGGAGACACGGAAAAGCTGGAACTTTTTTACACTATCACCAAATAATATATGTGGAGAGGTAGAAAATATATTTTTATTCAATGATGATTTATTTGCAGTTTACTCATAAGTCAGGAAGTGAGGGACTCCAAGAGCCAGGAAGAACTGTTCAAAAGCCCAAGTTATTATGCCTTTATTATTTATTATCTGATTTAAATTATACAGATGAAGCAACAGTGCTAAATAGAACAATTCATCATCCTGCCAGGGTGTTTGTTATAAATGTGGTTCTTTCAGTGCCTTGGTGATGGTCTTCCAGAGGATGGCTGAGGCTGCCTGTACTTTGAGAGGACAGTGATATAATCATGAAAGGTGTAAGTGTGATACTCGTGGTGCTGCAGGTTCTTGTAGGTGGAATTGTCAAACTCCTCTCGAGCAGGCTTAACAGGTGCTGTGGTCTCTGTGAAAACAAACAGTAACTGGTGACTACAAGGATGCTACACCAGAGGACAACGTTTTTAAGCACTGAGTCAGCCTTCATAAACGGTCAGATCCCTCATCCAGTCAACATTTGAAAGAAAAAAAGTCAGCAACTACAACAAAAGAAGTTTCCTAAGTCCAGCTGGTGCCTTGTCTGGCCCTAAAGCAGCGCATTTCTGTGCAGTGGGGAACAGGGATCAGTACAAGGCATCTCACACAGCACAGCAGGCTCTAAACCCAAACTACTGCCTAATGCTGGGGGTGGCCAGGGCAGAACATTCCCTCTTTGCAAGACATATGTCTGCATTTCCTGGCTTTCTCATAGTTGCCTTGGTTTTCATTCCAGCCAGAACAGTAGGTGACATTCTTAGCAAACCAGGGGGGCAAAGGAGCAGTACAAATGATGTATCATCCTGCCAGACCATGAGATACAGCTCTTAGAGCTACTTCACAGATTGAATTTTTGCCATGGGGAGAAGTGATGGAATTAGCAAGATCTCCACAATTTAATTTCAAATGTGGTTATACCAAACAGTACTATATCAAGAGCCTTTGATGTATATTTCTTTTCTTGTAAATATAATCTTCTAAACTTGGTATTAGCTCAATTTCAAAAAAGAATAACCCAACGACGTTATTTAGAACTCCTTACTTCATGTTAAAGCCAACATTAATTCTTATGCTTTTAGAATATTATGCAAATCTAGGCAGTGTCATTTACATAAAAGGTTCCTGTTACAGGCTGATTTTACAACAAAGGAAGTTACAAGAAATAAAACTTTACTCCCGATATTAATTTATTCTTGTATACGCAGAGTTTTAACAATAGAAGAAGACACACAATGTAGTGAAAAGTTTTGTCATGTAAATTTGTATGTGGTGGTTCAGGTTAAATTGTATTAAGCCCTTTTTGTAATAGGTCCACCTACAATAAAAATACAAGAACTGGAGCACCGGGATTTCCCTTTACTTATAATTTTTGCAGTGTGAAGCCATCAGATTAAGAGCAACATCCGTAGCATTTAGCAAGACTTGCTTATAAAGCTCAAGGCAGTAAGTCATGGTTTCAGCAAAACATGGCAGGAAATACCCCTGTGCCTACTGCTCAGTTCCTCCTGACACAGCTCATAGGAGACAACCCTACAGAGAGAAGTCAGATGATGCTCTTTGCTCCAAAGAGCCCCAAGAACAGGCAAGTGGAGTCAAGAGTACACTCAACCTGCAAGAGACCGCTGTTCCAAATTCGGAGACAGATGTGCAGGAAGGAAAGCAGATGGAGACTCATTTTTCCTGCCCAAATACACTGCACTTGGCTTCTCGAAGGAAAAATTTATTCCAGAGTTCATCCTGCCCACGCTTCATCCTTCGTCTCTGCTTTGTCTCCTAAAGAGCAAGCACTTCAAGGGATGTTCTTCCGAAATGAATCACAGGCCTGTTCCTGAGTTAGCAGCTACAACTTTGCTCCTCACTCAGCAGTTCAAGTCAGCAGTTTTTGCTGACTGCTCTACAAAGGGATGGCATCAACTGAACATCCAGGTTTGTATTGAGAAAAATTCCTGTTACAACTTCTGTGTGGCTGCTGCAGTTTGCAGACAAAAGGGCACAGGGGCAGGACAGAGGTAGGAATTACAGGTGGTACAGTCAGCTCTGAATGTCAAACAAGGAAAAGCAGTGGCTGTTCTCAAAGAAACAAAAGAGAACAAGATACGTCTGGAGACACCAGACAAAAATAATGTTTGAGCATCTAGAACTCCACTGTGGATGAATGGTGAGAAAAGCATCATCTGTAGATAAAAACAAATAGCCCTCCCCAAATTTTTGTTATTTTTTAAAGAAAGCTTATGCTGTTGACTGCAAGAAGGAACAAGCAAATAAAAATTATCACTTGCAAACAGTATTGCATTTTATTATTTGAACTGCAGGATCATTTTGGTTGGAAAAGACCCCCAAGATCACCGAGTCCAACCTTTGGCTGATCACCACCTTGTCAACTGGACCACAGCACCGAGTGCCACTTACAGTCATTTGAGCTGCCATCAGGGAAGAAGATAAGGAAACAGATGAAATTACGAGCCAACCAACCCCTCAAACGGAAGGCAGGTCTTTTACTCAGCACCATCTCCTGGAAGCTGATGTACAAATGCAATTATTTGTCTCAACCTGGTCAGACACTTGAGAGTCACAGAATGGTTGAGGTTGGAAGACACCTCTGTAGGTCACCAGGTCCAACCCCAAAAGCTCAGGCAGGGTCAGCTACAGCAGGAGGCCCAGGACCCCGTCCAGACAGCTTTGGAGTGTTTTCAAGGATAGAGACCCCACCACCTCGCTGTGCAACCTGTGCAGTGCTCCATCACTCACAGCAAAAAAAGAGTTCACTGATGTTCAGGCAAAACCCTGAGTTTCAGTTTGTACCCACTGCTTCTTGTCCCATCACTGTGTACCAATAAATGCATTACCTCTGTCTTCTTTGCACTCTCCTTCTGTTATTCCCACACACTGATGATGTTCTGTCTGAACCTTCTCTTTTCTGGGCTGAACAGTCCCAGCTCTCTCAACTTTTCTTCACAGGACAGATACTCCAGTCCCTCCATCATTTCAGGGGCACTTGGCTGGACTCTGTCCAGCAGCCCCACATCTCCCTTGCACTGGGGAGCCCCAAACTGAACACTGCACCCCCGGTGCACCTCACCGGGGCAGGAGCTGCAGCTCCCTCAGCCTGCTCCTCCCAGGTAACCCTTGGTGGCCTTTGCAGCGAGGGCACATTGCTGGCTCACGTTCAATCTGCTGTTCCTTTGGCCGCCAGGGCCTGTCCTGAAGGATGATATCCAAGCAGCTTTACAATTATGCTGCTTTTACTTGCAAGCAGGCAAATTCTTCAATTCAAAGAAGCAACGAGAAGAGGAGTCTCAATAAGGGCAGATTTATACTGCCTAAGATGAAAGGCAGAATCACAACAGATCGGACAGAGAGACATCTGCTACTGAGATACACAAAATGAGATCAGCAGGCAAGTTAACAGGATGGCAGTAAATAAGAAGGGTAAGTCAGATAGGGCAGCACAGCTAAGGAGATGATTACATGAAGCATGATGGTCTTCCCTGAAAACACACCACTGTCTCCTCCCCAGCTCACGACAAAACTGACTCACTACTTCCACCACTTGCAACCTTCCAGTCTCAGAATCAACACCACCTGTTCCTGGCATTACACTATGATTTCTCGAAGTCGACTGAAATCTGAAACACTGATAGATTGAAAAAAACCCATCAAAACAAAACCCAAAAACCCCAAAACAGAACCAGAAAGACAGCAGGGTTTAAGCAACAATGAGATGGCATCAAAATTGACTCATGAGAATGGCAGCTACCAAATCCTTCAGAGAAAAGAGAAGAATGAAAACAAGTGGTGTAATATAAAACCCATGATTTTGCTCACAGTGGAAGCAATCTTGTTTCCATTTTATAACTGTTTGATGAGACTATAAATACAGAGAAATGAAACCACTTCCTTTCACAGCAGAGCTGGAGACTGAGTATTACTGACAGCTTACAACAATTAGCAATGAACAACCATTTATCTTCCAGAGAGTCACTGCCACTGTCAGCTTCAGTAAAAAGATCAGAGAAGATGTGGAAACCCTTTTAAAAAGTCAAACCCTAGCCCAGATGAACCAGTAAAGTTCAAACAATTTAAAGTTGTACCCTCTTTTGTGCTGCTTTCTCCAGCCTGGACTCCTGCTTCCTGCGCTGTCTCCTCCTTTGCTGTGGTGCCCATCACCAACGTGGTGCTTCCAGAAGTCTCTTCCACTTTAGGAGCACTTACTTCTTTTGCTTCCAGCTCCTGTGCCTCCTTCACCTTTTCCTTCTCTCCTCTGGATACCAGTTTGTGCTTTTTGTCTTCCTGAGTCACTGCTGAGGCTTTCAGCTGAATAGCTGCTACCTGGGTTCCAAAGGACTTTCCCTCCACGCGATCAGACTTACGAGTGACATCGGTCAGGTTCAGACTTTTCACCACGCGTGGTTCTAAGACTGACTTCTGCTCTTTTGGAGTGGATTTCACTTTGGGGTCTCTTGCTTTGGATTTTGATGTTTCCTGGCTGACTGGTGTTTTAGAAAATTTGACCTGTTTTACAGGAGACACATTAATTTCTGGTTTGCGTGGCAGCTTCTTAATTCCATATTCTTTGAGGGATTTCTGGGACGATTTCTCTTTTGCCAGCATTGATGCCTTTACTGCTATGTTCTCAGAAAAGATGGGATCTCGTCTGGGAAACTCAACTTTAGTTTTAATGGCAACTTCCGAATCATCAATATTTTCGTCTTCAGAATCCGAGCTAGAATCTGACTCTGAGCTGGATGAAGATGAAGTCTGTTCCTCAACTAACTCTTTCCTCAGGCCTCCTCCTCTTGCGGATGTAGTGAGGTTTTCCTCCTCACAGGAGGAAACAACTCCTCGCTGAGGAAATGCAACCACAGTTTTTCTTGACATGGACATCCCTGTGTCTTCAGCAGGTTTTGCAGCTTCCTTGAGGTTGGTACTAGATATGCTCTCCCCTTTGTCTGCAGACAGCAGGAGAGAGCTAGAAGACAACATTTTACGAAATTCAACTGGTGCCTTCCCGGCAAGCAGCTTGGTGCTTCCCTGTGGTGCCACTACATCTAGGAAACGGCATAAAGAGGATTATCATCATTGTATCTGACATCGCTGTTACTGATCTTAGTCACAGTTTTAACTTTCAGAGATAATCTGCTACAAAAATACAGTGAAAGGAATTATAATACTAAACACAGGCATTGCAAAGCAGAAAGTTTTGAGACTTTTTAAGTTAAAGGAACTGGAGTTTTAGTAGCACGTAACAGTTTTTGCTGCTGCAATGCCAAAACTCAAGAGATAAATCCTTATGTTCCTTGCTTTCCCAGACTCCACAAAGAGCTGGTTTTCCCTGTGCTTCAACTCTGCATCACTGGAAACAGTTTGCAGACACTTCCCTATCTCAGGTGAGCATTAGGATGCCTTATTAGCCAAGCTCTTCAAACGCTGCTGCAGAGACAATACCTGTCTGTGAACAAGCCAGTGAAGCAGACACAGTAAAGAGACACAGCCACAGCTGCCTGCAAGAGTTATCCTGGAAGCAGAAGGGAGGGATGACTCCCAATAGGCAAAGCAGCGGCGTAAGAGATACCTGAGGCCATCCATGAAGGTATTACTTGTTCATTGCCCACGTGATCTGCCAGCTGAATTGTGGTCCCTCAGTTTGACATTATTTCCCCAAAACCTCATCTCCCCCAGTCTTTACTTCCTATTTCTGGTTTGAGACCTCTTTGTTAAAGAAGCCTTAGAAGATCTCCTGATGCTTCATGTTCGTTTCTCTCTGTGTTTCTTCTCCCTCATGGATACCTGCGTTAAGCTAAATTCTCCAGACAAGGAACGAACAGTTGAAGGAGAAGGCAGCAATTTTCAGGTCCTTTCAGAGAATACATAATACCTGTTAGATGCTTATTATCATCCTCAAGAGGCTGAGCAACAGCAAATACTGTTGTGGTTAGAGAAAACAGGAGGTCAAGGAGGATGGGGAGCACATTAAGAAGATTCACCATGGCTGAAATTGGCTATAGCAAAGCCAACTCCATTACAAGCTGCACCACTTCCAACCAGCAGCAAAACTCAACAGATTTGCAGCCCATTATGCAGATTTATCTGCAGAGTTTGGAAATCCAGATCTGCTTAATAAGACTATAAACTAAATGCAGTTTTCCCCTCACTGGTATTTTACAGTAATACCCTGTATGATTCAAGGAGTTATTACCATTAGTTCTGAACAGAAGCAAGTCTTTAGCAACGTCCAAATGAAAACATCACAGAAGAGACAAGCACATGAAAATAAAAGCAAAGTACTTAAGAAAGAAATGCAGAGTTTTTATCATAACAAAATACAATGAAAAGACGTATCCAGTTTATAGGTAATATTTTGAATAATTTCAAGCACATACTTCTCTCTGCCAGATGGAAGGTGCAGGATGGGAAGGAAGGGCAGGGGGAGGCAGGAGGATGGGCAGCCACCTTTGGAAGAGGTCTGACTCCCTGACCCAGCCAAACAGCAGCCTGGAGAGACTAACACGTGAGGAAGCGTCACTCGGGATGGAAGAGTTCTTCAGAGAAGCATAGAGGAGGTCAAACTAACACAAGAATGGCCAAAAAGGAGGACAGACAAGGGAAAGCTGAGCAAAACCTGAAGTATTAAAGTTAGGACATCCTAAGAAACCAAGAAGGCGGCTAAAATTCAACTTGACCATTAGTTACTGGAATAATACTTTAAACAGTTAAGTTTGGGTAAGTGGAAAAGAGAGATTTTATGATTAAAAGCTGAAACATCCAATACAAGTGATACACTTTAATTAGGGTATTTCAAACTTTGCACCAGCTAATCTGTACCTGCATCACTTTGCCCAAAGAACAACACATCCAAACCAGTCACAGGAATATCATTCCCAGATGTGTTCTTCCTGAGGCTTGCAACGTCAGCATCATTCCCAGAACATGTTTAAGGCCTGTTCACGCTCAGGTGACAGGCAGAAATTACAGGTCTATTCCCCATCACTGACTCTGTATGTAAACATGACTATTTCATCAAAGCAAGGAAAATTTGCACATCCTGTTCCAGCCAGAATCTGGCAAAGGCAGCCGCATCCTATACATCTTAATTAACCTGGAGTGTTTGCAGGGGAAGCAGCTTGCTGGGAGAGCTGGCCTAAGAGGTCTCCTGACACAAATCAGAGCTGCAGGACAGTGAATCCAGAAACTGATACTGAAGCACATCTCAAATACATTTAATGCAAAAAAAAAAAAAAAAATTAGAATAAAAAGCAATTTGCTGTTCAATCAATCTATGCAGTGAAGGCTTTCTTAATGGAACAGCCAGGCTTTTATTTGCTGTGGCATTTAAGAAGGTGGCAGAAGTCTGCATTCAACTACTCTTCCAGTGATCTTTTCAACAGCAGTCCACAAGTCTGATCACTTCTTCATATGGTTCCATGGAGCTTTCCTGTTTCAGCACCTTGATCTCTAATTTGGGACAGGAAACCTCGCTGAACCACTGAGCCTCCATTTATACAAACAAGGCATCAGTCTTTGAAATTTTTTTTCTTGTTTTGACTTTGGTCAGGGACAAAAGGGGTTCAAATACTCCTGAATGTGGGATGCAGGATCCAAACCAAGGTTCAGGCATGTGCCTGCTTGCAAACCCACGGGGCAAGAAGCATTAAAACCAAATTTAACACAGCAGGGACATGGCAGCTTCTTACACTGCTGCCTGGAGCTGCTGTTTGGGATATCTGAATCTTTGAAGTCTTTCTCTAAGTCTTTCTATTTTTTAGCCCTGATAACACAAACATTTCAAAGGACTAAGGTGAACATCTCAAGTTAAAAACTAGATTTTGCACCTCATTAAAAACACTTCCAGGGATGGGGCATGCACAGCTTCTCTGGGCAGCCTGTGCCAGGGCCTCACCACTCTCACAGTAAACAATTTTTTCCTGATATCTAATCTAACCCTGCTTTCTTTCAGTTTGAAGCCATTCCCCCTCGTACACGCTGAACAGTCTGACACTGCCCCATCCAGCCTGGCCTGGAATATTAAGGTGAAGGTAAACAGGAAAGAAGTGACGGGCTCATAAATATAAATCTATATAGGGGTGTGTGTATATATATACATATGGCCCATAAATATATTCCACACAGGCAGACCTTTACTTTCACTTTTATTACTACACGGTATATTTTATCAGAAACCCTCGCTTACATGGCGATGACCTTTCAGTCCTTGTTTTTCCCAGCTTATGCAGCGCCTCTTCCGAGGCGTGACCCTTCCCCAGCTCTCCTCGCCCATTCCTTCTATTGCCACCCCGATACCTCTCACAACCTAACCACCCCCTTACTCTTTGGCGGCGCCGTCCCGGTGCCCACCGGCTTCGTGCAGAGGCCCCGCGCCTCCAGCTGCAACACCTGCAAGGGACAACGCAACAAGAGTTAACAAAGCGGGAGGGAATGCTGACAGCTGAGGGAGCTGAGGGGGTAGGAAATCGCTCCGAGGAGCCCTTTACCTCACGGGTCACCGCCCGCCCTCCGCCCCTCAATGCCGCGGCCGCCGCCATCTTGCCCGGAGCCCTCACGGCGCCCCCGCAGGTTCCCGGTGGGCGGGGCCGGCGCTGGGTGACGTCGGCGCGGGGCGCGGTGACGCAATACCGNAATACGGGGCGCGGTGGGGCCTGGCGGGTCAGAGCGGGTCAGAGCGGCGGAGGCCGCCCGGTGCCCCCTGAGGGTTCACCCTGTGTGGCCCCGCTGGCAGGGCGGGGAGGTGGCGGAGCAGTGTAGGAGCCGCTGGCCCTGCTGCGGTTCGTGCCTTTCCGTGCTCCTTGTTATAGAAACATCACTTTTAAACTTTTCAGCCTTGGTGGTTTTCTGTCACGGTTGTGCTCCCCCAGTTGCAGGTCACTGCTGTGTGAACGGCTGTATATAACATAGCGATTATATACATATATGTCTATTACACGTGTGTATATGTGTACATAACATATAGATAACATATGTGTGTATATATATAATGTATCTACATGTAACATGTGTATATAACGTACGTATGTATAGTACATAATTGCACGTATATGTATAATATATATAAAGTTATAAATACATATATATGTAATATATATTATGTTATTTTATATATAGATGCATACATATGTATATACACACATAGTAACAGTCTATTTTAGGTCTATAAGGAAGGTGCATATCTGTAAGACAGGGGCCAAGAGGATGGTGCCAGGCTCTTTTCACTGGTGCCCAGTGACAGAATGAGGAGCAATGGCCATAAAATAAAACAAAACACAAGAAGTTCCACCGCAGCTTCAGGAAGAGCTTTACATGGAGGGTGGCAGAGCACTGGAACAGCTGCCCAGGAAGCTCATGGAGTCTCCCTGTCTGGAGACATTCCAGACTCACCTGGACATGTTCCTGTGTCACCTGCTCCAGGGGACCCCGCCTGGGCAGGGGGGTTGGACTGGGTGATCTCCATAGGTCCTTTCCAACCTGAATGAGTCTTGAGATTCCGTGTAGTATCTGACGGGAGGTGTCAGAGCATGAGCCAGGCTCTGCTTGGTAGTTCCCAGCAATGGGACAGGAGGAACGCGCAGGAACTGATGCCCAGGACGTTCCACCTGAGCACGAGGAAGAGCTTCTGTCCTCAGCAGTGACCGAGCGCTGAACAGATTGCCCAGAGAGGGTGTGGAGTCTCCCTCACTGGAGATATTCCAGAACTGTCTGGACACAACCCTGTGCTGTGTGCTCTGGGATGGCCCTGCTGGAGCAGGGAGGTGGGAGCAGATGACCTGCTGTGGGCCCTTTCACTCTGACCCATCCTGTGATTCTGTGACTGGGTAAATGCTACTGAGAGATATGTTAAGTCTGACAGAAGTAAAGTAATTGCAGAGTACTTCTCTAGCAGAGGAGGATTTAGTTTTTGACATATGCATACTGTCCAAAATTACAAATTTCTGCTGCCTCTATAGCATTTTGGGAGCCCACTTGGGCAGAGGTGTTTCCTCAAGATGGGGGCAGTTGTGCAAATAACTTTGAAATAAGAGCATCTTACAAAATAGTTGCCGCTCCTCATAGTGAAGCTCCTGGTTGTTCTAGTCCCAGTAATTCCAGGTTTGTTTTTCCCTTGCAGTGGTGAGAGTCTCTTCGTGTACGATTGCAGCAGCGCGGAGAAGCAGCCCTTAGGAGAGAAAGGGTGAGAAAATGTGCTCTTTTCCTGGAGGGTGCATCTCCTGAGCTTGTGTGGCAGTGAAGGCAGTAAAAGAAAGCCACAGGATAACTCCTTGAGCAGGTGAAGGGTTGGTTTTGCTAGCTCTGATGGATATATATGCACGTATTTTTTTGTTTCTATTTCATCCAAGTTTTGTTCCACTGTGCACCTTTTTCTATTTTTTAGAGAAACACAGGTGGCAAAATCAACAATTCTCTCTCTTGTCAGTCAAGACATTTATGGAAAAGTCCTTCATTTTTCACTAGATATCTAAAACCGAAAAACCCTCAAAGCAGTTACATAAATTCTCCAGATCTGTTCTCTAAGTCACGAGTGTTCAAAACACACACACAAAAAAAGTATTTTTCTTAGCTTAAATTTAACAACTGGGCATTGTTTTACTTGTAGCCAAATAGGAAACATTTTACTGTTTTCCCCCGAATTTATATCAAGATGTGCAAGCACAAACTTTTGTTTTCTGAACAGGTTTTGATACAGGCTTAGACCTTGCATCAGTTTCCCTTATCTTGGCTTATTTCATTGCATTAATGTTCATGTTGGCTCAACATTTTAAGCAGAAATAAAAGTGTTTAAAGTTTTACTTTGTTCCTCGTGCTCCTGGTAGTTTGGGAACAACCTCCTCAAGGATTTTAGTAGCTATCAGGTTGTGAACTGTTGTTCCCCTTCTCTCTATTAGGCAGGATGGAAAAGGGGCAGATAAAGGAAGTGATGACATCCTGGCTTTTGCCTTCTCCCCATCAGGAGATTATTTTGCCTTGACAGATGACAACAAACGCCTGATTCTGTTCCGTACGAAGCCTTCCTGGGAATGTGTTAGTGTCAGGTAAGGAAGCAGGATGGTGCATGTTGTTAGGGAGTTATGGCTGATGGATTTAGAGTTCTAAAGTGGGAGTATTTGGGATGTTGATATTTGTTATTGCTTAGCTTCCTTTTTTATTTTTTTTTTAATTCCCTCGCTCAAACATATTTAATGTTTTTGGGAGCTCCGAGTATTTTTCAAGAATTGATGTGTGCTCTTCCCCACACCAAGAATGGGAGTGCAGATGTTTATATCACTGGCCAAGGAAGGATAATCTCTTTCTTTATTCCAAACCCAGGGGTTTTATCCTTAAGAACTAGAACTTCACCCCCTTCTGGTGAACACTGGGGTTGGGCCTGTAAGAGTGATGTGAGCAGCTCAGCGAGCGCATTCTGTTGTTGGAACCCTGGATTTGGAGAGTTGTAATCTCTCAGAGTTAACAAGCACAGATCCCCCCAAAATACACTGCATTTGACCTGAGGCCCTGGAAAAGGCTTCCAAATCTATGTAATAACACTGAAATTATTAGTGTGTAATTAATAGGAGTGTGTTATATCACTGGGTGAAGATACAAAATTATAGGTTTTTGGGCTATAGTTACATATATACACAGGTAACAAAATGGAGGATTTAGGGTGGTGGTTAGTACTTCTTTCTTCCTTCTTCTTCATGAGTTGAGCAAGTTAGTGACTGGACAGAAAAATCTGCAATGCAGAGGTCAAGTTAACAAATTTTTGGGTTGTAAGTAAAAATAAATTTGTTGGCATTTTATAATTGGATAGTTTGGCCTTCAAAAGGCCTTGGAAGAACAACTCTGGGGCCATTTTTCACCTTGCTAACTTAGAAGCACATTCTGTGTAGTTGTAACTTAGATAAAAAATAATAAACATCCAAATCTAAAGAAGAAACAACGTCTCTTGCTTCTTTATCTGGGCTCTGAGTAAAAGAAGTAATAGACCTTAAGAAAGAAGCATCCAACATTATGTGTTCCTCCTGATTTGGAGGAGAAGATGTTTTGGGGAGTTTGTGAACTTTTACAGAAGCATGTCCTCAGAGATGCTGCAGCTGCTTTTCTTCAGTACATTCCTCTTGGGGAAACAGCCTGTAGCTGTCCACCAGAGGTCCTCCAGTTCCAAGTTTGCTGCTGCTGCTTGTGACAATTCTCTGCAGAAAAACCAGGACCATGAAGGCCTTCTTGAGAAAGTACCTGAGCATGTGACATCTCTGCTTCTGGTGGTCTCTTACAAATGTGAGACCCTGGCTGCAAAACAGAATCAAATCTCTGTGTTTGGCTCTATGGGTAGGGTACAGGATGGACCTTTGGGATTAAAGCGTTGTAGTGAGGAAGTGGTCATGGCACGTTGCTGTGCCAGGGGAGGTTTCGGTTGGATATCAGGAAAAGGCTTTTCCCCCAGAGGGTCTTCAGGCACTGCAACAGCTCCCCAGGGAAGTGGTCACAGCCCCAAGGCTGCCGGAGCTCAAAAAGTGTTTGGACAACGCTCTCAGGCACAGAGTGGGATTGTTGGGGTATCCTGTGCAGGGCCAGGAGTTGGACTCAGTGATCCTTGTGGGTCCCTTCCAACTCAGGATAATCTATGACAAAACCAGAAATGCCAAATTCTGTTCATTCCGTGTCCTGCCTTCCCTGCTGCCCTGCCTTGTGTAACACGGCACTGGATAATTGGTGTTCTAGTTTCTTTTAAAAGTTTAACTAGGACCACAGCTGGATTTTTTGGGAATATCATTACCTCATACTGGGAAACTGGGAATACAAGTAAAAGGCTCTTTACATGGACAACAATGCCAAAGTTGAGCTGTGTGGCTTGTGTTGGTGTTTTGTAGCAAGCTGTATAAAGGTCTCACACAGTGCTGGCCTTTGTAGTCAGCTCATGTCAGACAAAGGGGAACTTTTGGATCTTTGTGCTCGAGATCACAGGTGGTACGGTGAACTTGGAGCAAGACTTTCTGGTTGGCAAAGTAACCTTTTTTGGAACTGTGTTGCCTGTGATCCTGTTGTTGTGGTGTTCCATTAAACAGCCACTGAAAAGTGTGAGAATTTGTGTCTTCCTTCCTGAAGCACAGTGTATTGTCCTCTTGCTTCCAGATGGCCGCTGAATTTCAGAGTAGGTGAATATAAACATGCATTTCCTGTGATCCTTGGTGCCCACAATGCTTTGCTAACACACAGGACATGTGTTTTGCAGCCAGGCTCTCACATTTCTGGCCAATGTGGTCCTTATGTTTATCTGGGTAGTTGTAAGAAAGCTGGTACCTGCTACACTGGCAACTGGAACTATGAGATACTGGCAGATGATGAGGGAGACTCAGAGCTCAAGTTCAGAGCTTTGTCTGGACAAGGAACCCGGAGCCTGGGGCTCTCTGACTTGTGGTATGAGGAGAAAGGAGTTCCAAAACTCACCAGGAAGGGCTTCCCTTTACAGTACAGAGTGACAGCTGGAGGAGTAGTTCCTACAGAGTGTTTAAAAGTGTTGCTGCAAAGGACTCCTAATAGGACAAATCCTACCTTGTCTTTTCTACATGTTTAACTCGTATTTTTATTATGGAGAGTGCAAGGAAGTCTACCAGCCTTCATTAGAGTGCTGGCATGCTGCCTGGGTGAGGTGCTCGGTTGAGAAAGTAGCAAAGCAAAATGCAGCTTTCAATGGTCTCCTGTTCCTCTCCCCACCCCAGGTGTTTACTGTTACATAATTCACTCATTTACCGGACTCAGAAGTGCAATTTCAGCCACATAATGTTACTCTCATCGCTGCCATTTCAGTAATGTCACATCTGAGAACTTTTTTTCCAGGCTCTTGGTCTGTTTAACTTCCAGACTTGCTGAAGCTGCCATCCAGAGCTGTTCAAGCTGTGCCATTTGTCTTTCAGGTTCGTGAACAGGAGATGCACATCCCTGGTGATCACAGCTGCAGAGGATAAGATTTTTGTTGCAGACAAGTCTGGTGATGTCTATTCTTACTCAATAACAGAACCTCAAGCAGATGGAAAACTTGAGCTGGGTCATGTCTCTCTGCTATTGGATGTGGTAAGTGTCTGCCTCGGAGTTTTTACAAACCTGTGTTCCTGCTTGTGCTTGGGTCTTTCATTGTTGCTCTTGTACCAGATTTGTGGTTTGTTAGGGGTTTTTTTTTTATTATATAAATGAAATGTGCTCCAGATTTGTTCTTACCGAGTTTGTGTTGGCAGAGTTTGGTAAGGAAACAAGCTTATGAGCGTTGAAAAAGTCTTCATGTTACAGTCACAGAATCTTGGTGACAGAGTGGGAGTTCACCCAGTCTGCCATGTCAGTTGAGCTCTTCAATGTGATAAATTTCTTTTTAAGATGCAGGGGGTCTTCCATCTGTACTGTTGAGGGTCAGTGGTTTTCACTGGACCTGGAAGTCAGTGTTGCTTGTCTTCAGTGAGTGAGAAAAGTTACTGTCACAAAGATTTTACACTTCCATTATTATTGGAAAAGAGTGGCTTAGTGTTTGTACCTGCCTCACCTCCCTGGGGTGAGGAGATGCAGGTGGTTTACTACTTATCTTTTTTATTTTCCTAGTTAAGAAGAATTTCAAGCCTTGAACTGCTGGACACTAAAGCTCTCCCTTTCCCAACAGGCCCTGAGTCCCGATGACCAGTACATCCTAACTGCAGACAGAGATGAGAAGATCAGAGTCAGCTTGACAAAGGCTCCCTACAGTATTGTATCCTACTGCATGGGACACAGAGAGTGAGTGCCGTGTGTGCCAGAGCCATTGTGTGCAGCCATTCCCTGCACAGGCACCTTCATCCACTCTGAGTGCGTGGAATCATCTCCTCAAACCACATTAAACAGCAGCTTGGTCTGTGATGGAATCATGGAATGGTCTGGGTGGAAAGAGACCTTTAAATGTCACCCAGTCCAACCCCCCTGCCGTGAGCAGGGGCATCTCCAATAAGGGCAGGTTGCTCAGAGCCTGTCCAAACTGGCCTTGAATGTTTCCAGGGATGGAGCATTCACCACCTCTGGTCAACCTGTTTTTCACCAACTTCATTGTAAAAAAATTTCTTCCTTCTATCTTGTCTGAGTCTACACTTAGTTTAAAGCCTTTATCCCTTGTTCTTTTGCAACAAGTCCTCCTAAAAAAGCCTGTCCCCATCTCTTCTGGAAGAGATCTTCCCTTTAGGAACTGGAAGGCTGCAGTAAGGTCTCCCCAGAGCCTTCTTTTCTCCAAGCTGAGCAGCCCCCAATTCTCTCAGCCTTTCCTCACAGCAGAGGGTGCTCCTGCCCTCTGCTTGTTTTTGTGGCCTCCTCTGGACCTGCTCCGACAGGCCCAAGTCCTTCTTGTACCCAGGACTCCAGAGCTGGACACAGCACTGCTCTGGGGCCTCACCAGAGCAGAGTAGAGGAGCAGAATAATCTGTCTCCACATGCTGGTCACAAGAGGCTCCAGAAACTGTTAGCTCAGGATGGAACCTACCTTAGTCTTAGGAAGGGAAGTCTTAGGAACTGTCTTTTGAGGTTTGAACATACTCAAATTAATGTCATCTCAATGCAGAACTCAGACTTGGAGGTTCTGTGGTAATACAAAAAAACCTGGCTGTGTCAGCAGGATGGATAGAGCATTCCTGCCTGAACACCAGACTGCAGTGTGCTGGAGACTGCAATATGAAATATATTCAAGGAAGGGAACCTCCAAGAAGGATGGAGGGACACTATTTACAAGATCATGGAGTGAAAGGACAAGGGGGAATGGCTTTGAACTGACAGTGGGTTTAGGTTGGATGTTAGGAAAAAATTCTTTACTGTAAGGGTGGTGAGGCCCTGGCACAGATTGCTCAGAGAACTTGTGAGTGCCCCATCCCTGGAAGTGTCCAAGGTGTTAATTAGTGGTTGCAGAGTGAAAAGCAGTGTGAATTAAGTGAAATACATTCAAAAATTTAATATTTAAATTGGAAATTAATAAAAAAGGGTTACATAAAGCAATAATTGTCTCATTTCACAGTCCTGGATTTTCTCTCAGTGGGGCTCATGGTGATTCTTGCTGGATCTACTGTGCCTGCTTTGTCCTGAAAGTTTGTATTACAGTGACCAAATCTGTTCCTGTTATTTTTTCACTCTGGCTTTAAAGTTATGCCTGTTTTCAAAGGCAAGACTGTCCCATTCAGGTCCTGTTCTGCTCAGGTCACTGTATTTTAGGTTGATGAGCTCTGAGATAATAGTGATCCCCAAGAGTTCAGGTCCGCATTACTCACCAAAGGCAAGGCAGTATCACCAACTTCTGGAAAACAGAACTTGTGGCTGAATGTAGGCACTGGTAAACTGCCACGTTAAAATTCTGTAAAGATTGCCTTGAAATGATCTCCCTGTGTGGCTGGAGAGATGTGGCACTCTGGAGGCTGAGCCATCACTGTTGTGTTTTAAAGCATCTGTTGATTGATGTTTTTAATGTGCATCTTGAACTGAGAACGGGGAGCGTGCTACCTGAGTAAATCTGTCTCCACTGGCATTTTTTGATCTAAATGACAATGTTCTCAGTTGGGAGGAAGTCAGGGAGAATTCCCTGCGTGCAAATGGGGAAAAGTAGTACTTTATGAAGTAGAAAGTCAGTAGTTTGTGTAGTGCATATTTACTAAATACTGGTGACATTTTTTTCTTCCTCCTAATTATCTTGATGTGGAAAATCTGTTTGTTTATTATAAGGTTCTCTTTTAAAACTGCTGTTTTCTCTTACTGTGTGTGTTTAAAGACCAGAGTGTCAAGCAAGAGAGTTCAACTTTTGACTGCTTTTCCTTTAGGTTTGTAAGCAAAATACTTGTAATACCCAACTGTCCTGACCTGCTTTTGTCAGCTTCTGGGGTATGTATTTAAACTTTTTCAAAAAAGTGTTAGTTTTTGTATGTTTGGGGGGTTTTATTATTATTTATACTAGTGTTTTGGCCAAATTCCTTGAGATACAGTGGATAATCTCTCATGGTTTACAATGTGGTCTCCCTCCTCCTCCTCCCCTCTTTCTCTCTGCTTTCTTTTCAGTGTTCAGCCATTCTATTGCTGGATCAGACAAGAACCTTTTACTGTGCTTATAGGAAAAGCCATCTTTGGGGATGGTGAAATTATCATTAACTCTTGCTCTGGAGCACAGACATTGTCTGCTTGGATGAGAACTGAAGAAATGAGTATTCCCTCCCTTCCCTCCCCAGCCCTTCTCCTGAGCTGTTGGCATCCTGCTGCCATGCCACACCTGTACACAGATGGAGTTGGCCTAAAAGAAGGGAAATGATGTTCTTTGTTCCCCAGGCTACCAAAACTGCACAGGAAACAAATAATTTTTCCTGTGAAGATCACAGTAACTCCTGGCATTTGGTTTCAGCTGCTGCTCTTTGCTTCCCTAAGGCTCTTGTCCCTCTAATTATTTAAGCAGTTCTAGTGCTAGTGCTGCACATGGCTGTTTTTCACTCTTAGAAAGTGTTCTTGGATGGCTTTGTTTTTCCAGAGAGGTGTTTAGCCTCTCTTCAGGAGGTTGCTAAATCAAATGAGAATTTGGGTGATAACAAGAGCAGGGGGCAGAGAAGGGCAGCCTGAAAGAATTGCCATTAGAATGCTGAGCACATGCGTGA
Source organism: Mystacornis crossleyi (assembly GCA_013400655.1). Classification (NCBI taxonomy): domain Eukaryota; kingdom Metazoa; phylum Chordata; class Aves; order Passeriformes; family Timaliidae; genus Mystacornis; species Mystacornis crossleyi. Next base: position 14,692 of record VYZQ01040489.1, on the reverse strand, counting down.
CTGTGCTATTGGAGACAGGCTTGAAATGCCCTCCTCCAGCTACCCAATTTCCACTTCAAAAGGAGAATTAAAATTAGCATGATTGAATAATTTAGAATGCAGGGGGAAATTATGTTAATTAAAATGCTTTATCTGCAATTTGAGGTCTTAACTAAGTGACTATTTAGCAGCTTCTGTGGGGAGCTCTTCGGGGAAACAGGGTTCAGCTGAAGGCCAGGAGTGGCCTCTCTTTGCCTGAGTGCTGGTAGTAATAGACTTGTGTCCACTTCCCTCTGTCCAGGACTCCACTCTGAGACTTTGGGAGTATAAAAGTGGAGAAGAAGTGCACTGCTGTCAGCTAAGTACCATCTGTGGGCCTGAGGCAACCAAACCAGACCAGGTATGTCCATGTGTGCCAGTGCTTTTGCTGTGCTCCTGATCCTTGGCACTGCCAAACACGTTGGTTGCGTTTTGTTACAAGGGCTTCCCTTCTGTCAGTGGGTTTAGAATTTATGCGAGACCTAAAAACTGCTACAATAGTCTGGGATTTTGGGAAAGAAAGACAGTCCCTGAAATCCATTCCTGCATTTTGTGTGAATTCTGAAAATGTGCCAAGCAGTGACCAAAAGAAGCTGCTTCTAATTCTTCTCTAATTGAAGTTCTGCACAGTGGACCAAGCCTTAACTTGAAATTTTTTTTCTAAAAACACAGGTGTTGTACTCTCTTAGGCAGAAAACATCCTGTGACACTGGAAAGATCTAAACATTCACCCATTTTTGAAAATGCTCAGAATTTCAAGTGTTAAAGTTGTGGTTTTTCTGAGCAAAAAGAAGCTTTGTAATATTTTTAACCAGTGACCTGCAGTGCAGCCCTGTGGAGTCAAAATGCTGGGCTTGTTACTTTAGGTTCATTTGCAGCTGGACAGTGTCCAAAATTAAAATGTGCGAGTCCTGCATGAAAATTGAACACCCCAGGAGCCCTCCTGAGCTTCCAGCCTGTACCTCAGTGGTCCCACACACACAGGTTCGGGGTGCTGCTGTGATTTGAGATGCTCACCTGATGTGAGCAGTAGTTCTGCTAATGCTTGAAATCTAGGTTGTTTTTTTTTTCTTGTCATTTAATGTGGCATAAGACCAATTAGCAGTGAAATAGCACTGTACTTGTCCCTGGTGTGTGCTTGGAATTAAACCACCTACTCATCTGCTGGGTTATTTGAGTTCATCTCACCACCCATCCTGCTGCATGTGATTTTTCATGTGAATCTCTAAAAACACTTCTTTCCCTGCAGACCACAGCTGCCTCCCAGTTGTCAGGTGACTGGGAAGCCATGTATGGCTCTTGAGGCAAAGCCACTGTAGAATCCATATCCAGGCAGAAATTGAAAACTTCTGCCTTCCCTCCTTTGTGTTGTGGTTTTGATAGTGGAGCTGTGTTGGGCTTGGCCTCCCCGCAGCTGGGGAGCCACTTTCATCACAGATATCCAGTTTAGACACTGGAAATCTTGGGTTGGCCTAGAGTTCCTGGTAGCAGGAATTCAGGGTAATATCCATGTGGACAGTTTAACCTGCTCCTGAACTTGAAAGTCTTCTTGAAAGCACACCTGAGCCAGACACCTCTCAGAAGCTATTCTTGGGGTTTTTGACAACTGGAAAACAGGAGGCACAAAGTTAAGTGACAAACCCATCTAACTGGTATCCACTGATATTCTGGGTACAGCAGGATTTGAGCATTTGTTTTAGAGGGAATAATGGGTTTATTTTAAAATAGTTTGCCTTTTAGATTTATAGGATCACTAAGGACAAGTAAGCAACTATCTGAAGTGGGGAATTCTGTGATTAATGTTTAAAATGCTACTTGTTGCTTAGACTGGCTTAGCATTAGTAAGAGGGCTTGTGTGTAAATTAGCAGTGCTTGATCTGTTACTGAACCCTAATTCCACTGATTACAAACAAGTTTATAAAAAAATAGTATTAAACTATATAATGAACCTTGAATGTAGCATTGGATGAGCTAACAGATAACTTGTTGCTGCAGGTAGGAGCTGATCTAAGAAAACATCTCCAACTCTCTTAGAATGTTTTTGAGTGTAGTTCAGTAATACTTGCCTTGTCTCCTAGTCAAATCCTTTCTGTAGAGTACTCTTCATGCTGATGTAGCCTCAGGAGAAACTGGAGGTGCCCTTTGCTTGAGGAGTCTCCTTTTAGCTTCTTTACCTCAGTGTGAGTCAGCAAAGACAGAAAGGGAAAGCCCGCGAACTGGGAGTTAATAAATAGAACACAGCAATTAAATAATAAACCTTATTCCTGCAGTGCTTTGCAGTTCTTCCATCTGCTGCCACGTGTGGTGGTGTTGGAAGCCACAAGGTGGCCTGTTCCTTGAAGCTGTGAAATCCTGGATACTGCTCCCTCTCGCAGGTGTCCTGCAGGGAAAAGGAGGCTTGTGTTCTGCTGGCATCGTAGTGCTAGAAATGCCAGAGGTGACGCCTGGTGACAGTGTTTAGTCGTGTTGTGCATCCAGGTACGTCACAGATCATCTTCACAACCTACAGTGGCATCTGTGGTCTGCATTTAAGGACACATTCTCTTAAATCAGCACTTGTAACAAACCCAGTGTCTGCAAATGACTCTGCAGCCGAGGATCAGATGGGGATAGAAGTGCTTCTTCTTTTTTTTTTTTTTTTTTGTATTGCTATATTTAATTTTTACCAGTGATAACCAGTATGAGTGCACTGGAGCTTGAAACACAGCTTGAAGCACAATGAGGATGGAATCTTCGGTAATGGCAGGTCATGTGAGCACAAAAATGTGGGCTTATTTTGCTTGGCAGATGATGAATATGTGTCTGTTTGGGGAATGTAGGAGTGTTTTGAGCAGTGTTGCATTGGTTTCAGCTGATGGCTTGCAGATCCTCACTTCATTTTCCCATTAGAATGGGAGTAATTCTCTAATTCCATAGTGCTATATAAATATTTTCCTGCTTCAGAGCTTTCACCTCATCTGATCCTCTTTGACAGCAGAAGCTTGTTTAAAGTCCAGAACATGAATTGCACAACTCTACCCCAATGCACCAGTATGTTAATTTTTTATAGGGTCACCTCTTCTCACAGATGACATCAAAAGTTAATTTTAAGGTGTTGGCAGGCTGATAACAGTGTCATATAAACACTGACTTAAGTTCAGAGAGTATCAAGCGAACATCTGTTTATCACAGAATGTTCTTGTAGCTCTTCCTTAACTGATTTCATAGCCTTGTCCTTGACCAAGAAACTGCTGTGGGTCTTATATTCATTTTGCTGATTTTTTTTAACTTGCCCACACATGGAAAAGAAAGAACTTCGAAAGAAGATGCATTTTCCTGTCTCTTTCCAGCTGTGACTGAAACTCGGTTTAAATCAAAACAGCCTCCTCCTGCAGTGAGGTTGGAGGAGAGCTGCTGCCTAATTCAAGTTCACAGAACCCTTTGTCTCTCTAACAAAGCACTCGGCTGTGTAGGTGGGCATGTTTGTCAGGCAGCAGGCAGAGAGGCAGAGCTTTGTTATTAGAAATAAATAGCACAGGTTTCAGCTTTTTTAATATATATATATATGTATATGTATCTTGGCTTGTTCCTTTAAGTGTCTGCAGAACCCACTCATAGCTTACAGTAAATAGGAGCTGTCAGGTCTACTCCAGAGCTATGCTGTAAGTGGCTCCATCCTGCAGAATCTGCATTTAGACACATTAGCTGCAGGGAACCTTTCTGGTTCAGCCCACTCACCCTACCTGGTATTTGGAACCATCTTTTATGTCTGTATGGAACAGGAGTCCTGGGTCCCAATGCTAAATAGGGACTAATGACTTCATATTTCTGCAGAGTAGCAGGAGATCAGTCCCATGTGTTCTCAGGAGCTCTGAATCATATCAGTCCTTTTGGTCATGTTTTTTATTAAGTGCTGCTTTTCTGTCCAAACAGGTGGTTGAGATGAGTGAAAAGTGTGTGCATGCTGTTCTTGCTTCCCCCTATGAAATTGTATCACACAATTTTTCTCATGTGCTGGAGGAAAAAAAAATTGTTTTCAGCTCTGTTTATACCATGAATTAATTTTCTTTCCCACTGTTGGTTTATCTCTTAGTAGTTGCATCATGTGCTGTTGACAAAATAGTTAGCTTCTGGTGTTAAACTTGCTGACTTGAATTTTTGGAAGCTGTACAGCTTGTTTTGCTTTCCTACACGGACTGCAAAGCTGTGAAACAAGCACCCTGACAGTGCCTATACATCAGCTGGTAGCTCCAAGGGTAAAATCCTGTGCTTACTCCCAAATTCACCCTAACTTAGTGAACCAGAGGTTCTGTCCAGTCACCAGTGTCGTGTTAGGGAGAGAGGTGGAAATAAAAAAAAAAAAAAAGAATTCTGATGTATCCTCAAATATTCTGCCAGCATAGTGTCAAAAAGATGTATTTTCCGTGCCCTGAAGGAAATAACTCTCTGCTTCTCTGCTTGGAAGGTTTTAGTCATCAGCAGTGTTGGTGTTGTTGCTGCTTTTAAAATACACTTGAGAACCAGCCTTTTGCTGTTGCAGTTTTGCCTTTCACATTATATAACAGATACTTTTGAAAAAGCACCCCAGGACATCCTCTTGCAGTTTCTCTGTTCTTCCCCAGTTCTTCCCTACTCCAGGAACCTCAAATCAGTTGTTTCATATTTCAAGTAAAATGGTTTGTGCAGCAAAAGTGCTGCTTCTCTCCCAGATAAAACTGTATAACTTCTCAATTAGGAGTGTGACACGGCAGGGTTTTTTTTGGTGGTTGTGTTGGTTTTGTTGGGTTTTTTTAATGAGGAAAATGGCCTCAGGCAGTCTTTCCTTGTTGTGGAGACCACATTTTCTGTGGAGCAGGATGGCTTCACCCAGGCACAGGTTGCAACAGAGGCAGCACAGCAGGGATGTGAGGGATATTAGCTATGCATCACTATCTTCGTTTTTTAACAAACAGAACAGCAGTTAATAGCTTGTTTGTAATATCTGAGCTGCTGCAGTGATATTCTGCCTGAGCAGGCTTAATGTTAATGTTTCTGCCATTAGCATTGCAGGAGAAAATGTTTGAAGGTGGTGTTATTTTCCTTCATCTGTTGGTTTGTCCACTAAGAGTAGTTCACTCCAACCTTTACATTTGATCTCTGGACAGTGTGGAAGGGAGAAGTGTGGGAAACTTCATAAAACAGCAAACATTGGTACAAAAACAAACTTGGCTGCAGTTTGAAGGTAATTACGTTGCTTAACTTGCTGTAAGTTAAGACATCTGCTAAATCTTAAAGGCTCATAATGAAATGGAATGTGAATTTTCTGCCCATAAATGGTCATAACTTATAAGGATGGGGTTTTTTTCCTATTCCTAACAGAAATACACCGTGTCAAGAATAACCTACTGCTGTCAAGGTGGTTATGTTGCCATTCTGTGTGACAGGTAAGAATAGATGGAAAAACACCTAAAATCATTGCAGCTCCTGCAAAGGCCAGAGCAGCTTTCCCTGCTGGCTGTCGTGGCTTTCCCTGAGCCTGCAGTACTTGGTACTGTGGGTCTCCAGATGTCCAGGAATGCCTGTGGCCTCACAGGGAGCCTCTGGTCCTCACTGTGCTTGTTCTGAGTGCAGAGGGGAGTGCAAGGGTTACCTGGCTTAGTTAAATTGGGTACAGTTTGTGATGCCCTTCCCTCAGCAGGAAACGTGAGGCTGGGACGTACAAGAGCTGGGGGATGTTTTATTTTGGCTGCTGCTCAGTTCTATGTTCCTTCAAGTGCGGCCCTGTAGGCCAGTGTGCCACAGTGCAGCACTCCTCATAGAAGTCCTTCGTAATCCTTAGGAAATTCCCTTTACTGCCCTTTCTTTTAAAGAGAAGGCAGCACTGACTGCTTTTCTTTTCACATAACACTTGAAAAGCCATTTGACATGTTGGGTATTTACAGCTCCTGACTCAGATCATGTAAGCAAACAGCATTTGAAGTGCTTATTCTAACCACTTTGCTTTGGCTCTGTTTGGAATTAGAGTGGGTGTCTGTAGTTTGCTGTATAAGTGATGGCTGTAGGCGGATTTGGTAATAATGGTAATTAAGTTTTTCCTTTCGAAAGTATTCCCACAGTCTACATCTTTCAGCTCGATGCCACTGCCCAGCAGCTGGTTTACAAACAGCAGATCTCTGTGAAACACAAAGGTTGGGACATTGCATTTGAGGAAACGGGAGCTCTGTGGATTTTGCAGGAAGACAAGGAAGCTCCTCTTCTTTTGTACAGAGCATGTGATGGACAGTGGAAGGTACTTTTTTAATGCTGGAAGTCCTGAGTGTTGGGTGGTGTCTTGAGGCTGCAACAGAAGTGGAGTTTGCTGTTCCATGAAAGCTAAAAGGCACCTTTCTCTGTGCCTTGAGATGGAGTAAAAGCCATAGATACACATCTCATTCTTCTTCTCACCTGTGTATGATGCAAAGGTGTCAAGAGCTTGTTAGAGCACCAGTGTGTTTGTTCTCAGCTAAAGCTGCCATCTGGCACAGCAGGATCTGAGTGCTTGTCAGCCCTCAGTACTTTAAAGCATTGCCTGAGCTTTCTGTGGGCTACACTTGATGATTAAAAAAAAAAAAAAAAAACACAACAAACCACAAACCAACAAAATCCCTTTGGGTTTGCTCAGGAATGCTTTCCACACAGCTTTCCTTGTGCCTGCCTCTGAGGGATCCTTTGACAAGGCATTCTGGGAGCATTAAGGGAATTACTTTATTTTCACTGAGAACAGGGAATCAAATTTGGGGTATGTGCTATCAAGTTCTGTTTTATTGCCTGTTAAACAACTGGAAACCATTTGTTATCCTTGTAAGTCCCCAGCTAATAATGGTCTGGTTGTGAAGTGGTTTTAAAGGAAACTTCTGAGTATGTTCTTTGACCTTAACCTGTTTCCTGGGATATTTCTTTTCCTCACAGATTAGTAAGTGGGAATCAGTTCCTTTTTTGTTCAAATGGCAAAGCTTTCCTGGCAGAACTTGAGATCTCAGGCCAGGTTTGAAAAACAGCCCTTGAAAAAAGAAATCTGGAAGAGATCATGGAGGTTTTACACTTGCTCTGTTTCACTACACTCTTCTGAGAGCTGTTGCATTTTTTCAGCATGCTGTGAAACACGAAATTGTCTATTAATTCCAAAATAACATACAGCATTCCTTCTTTTCCCAGGCTGTAACTGATGACAAAGGATTACAGAAGATGTCAAAATATATTCAAGACAACTGGACGGTGTTTGAAGGTGAGAAATTTGGCCTAAAGGTTTAGAGAATGCAGATTTTTACAGCTGAAGCATAAGATTTAGGAACAAGATTGAAGTTCAGGTCAGTTCAGCTGCTGAAGTCACTCAGTGTTTGTTTTCTCAGTTTCATCACTCTGTCTGGTGTAGAAGTCAGTGCAGATAATGAAGTGTGTTCAGGTCACTGTTCTCACAGAACACTGTCGGTGTTTAGAGCTGAATTGCAGCCTTATAACTTCTCCATAGACACCTTATCACAGGAATGTATCCAAACACCCTCTGGCAGAGCTGCTGTGGTATCAAATACTGGAGTTGGTTGTCTGGTCTCCTGCCTGGGTGTGAGACTTTTATCACAGGTGCAGTGGAAACAGTCAGGGTGGAACAGCCCTGGGAGGAGCAGCTCTGCTGTAAAGATGGGATGTCTGGGTCCACCTTGGCAGGGCAGATGATGTGGAGCCTGCTGTGGCTGGAAGGTGTGAGCCTGGTTGGGACAACAGATGACATTGGTTAGTGTCAGGGCTGGCTCATTTTGTTCTTGCTGCCTGCCCCACTCCCCTCTCTGTCAGAAAAATAATGCCTGGTGTACTCATTCAGAAGCACCCTATGTTTCCAGGATTTTTTGTATTGTAAAAAGCACCCAGCTCTACGTAGAAGCTGAAGTGAAAGCAGTGGTGGCTGCAGGGTAGAGAAGAGTTGTGGTATGTGCTAAAATCTCAATTATGTATTGAAACTTTATTAATAGAAATTTCTCTCCTGTACTTTGCTGGGAGACTGGGAATCTTCCTTAAAAAACGTGTTACAGTTCCCACCAGTCTTATGGTCTGTTCATGGTGGCCATATGTAAAGATGGAAGAGCTGCAGAAATGTTCAGTCTGGTGTAAAATCTTCTTAATATCTGGTACTGGACGGTTTAGCATGTAGCTGTCATTAAGTTGGTCATTAAGTTGTAATTAAGGTTGTGCAGTCTTTGCAAGTCAGGTGCTCCTTTGGAAGGGAGATGTTTGCATGGAGATGTCGCAGACTTGAGAGTTACAGCCAGGCAGATAATTAGGAGGATGAGGTCTGAGTGAAAATGAGCACAGAGAAGTAAAGAGAGCAGGCAGGGGTAGAGGTTCTGGGCATAATTAGCCCGTGGCACAAACGAGTGTGAACTGCAGTCACCAGCTCATCTGCAGCTGGGAAGGGGGCACGGCTCACATGACAGGGTTCATTATTGTTAATTAGTAAGTGGTGGCTCACTTGATGAGCACTTATTCCAGTGCATAATTAGTGCTTCAAAGGTAGTTACATCTTCTGAAACAAGTGATCATAACGTTGTTTGGATCCAGTCCTAATCCCTGCATGTTGTCCTTTTATACACTTTTCTCACCTGTGTGAGGTTTCTGTAGGATTTAAGATTCAGTGGTCTATCCGGAGGTATCACAGAACCCTAGAATGGTTTGGGTTGAAAGGAACCTTAAGGACAATCCAATCCCAGCCCCCTGCTGTGGGCAGGGACACCTTCCACTGTCCCAGGTTGCTCAGAACCCCATCCAACCTGGCCTTGGACACTGCCAGGGATGGGGCAGCCACAGCTTCTCTGCACAACCTGTTCCAGTGCCTCACCACCCTCACAGCGGAGAATTTCTTCCTCATACCGAATCTAAACCCACTCTCAGTTTGAAGCCATCCCCCCTTGTACACACTGAGCAGTTTGACATGGTGCTGTAACTGATCCCAGGAAAGGATTTAGTGCAGACTGGGGAAGTGGAGAGCAGCATGGATATTCAAACTGGCAACGTGCAGTTTCTCCCAGGGCCAAAGGCCAATAAAGCCTGTAGGAGTGCAACATCCCTAAAGGGGAAAGCTTGTGCTTTGCTGAGCACCACGGAGGGGCACTTGCTTTGTTTGTCTACCAAGAAACAGGGGGATGCTGTATGTGTGTTTTCTGTGGAGTAGCACACTGAGCTTCAGTGCCACACCTTAGCAGGTACTGGATTTCTCTTCATTTGTCCTTTAAGATCACGAATTTTGGTAAGTGGGAAAAGATGATAACTGGCTTGGTTAAGTGCCATTCTTAACAATTTTTTAGAAATGTGGTCCTAGAGAGTCTCATTCTGTGTTCTCTACAGAAACAATCTGATTGGGGAATTTTGGATAGCAATAAGTTCTAAACCTATAGTATTGAGGACACAGAGGAATATTATACTGAATTCACAGAAAGTGTAACAAAGCCATTGGAGCCAATGCTTAGGAATCTCTGTGTGGTGTAGAACACGACCATTTAAAGTCTAAACCTTTGGCCTTCTTTTAAGTTAATACTCTAGGAGAAAAGCCAGCTAAGCACGGTTAGGTGGTGACTCCCTTTGTAGTGCTTGGGCCCCAGGGAACAGCTGCAGTGGTTCAAAAGCAGAAGCCCTGAAGTCTGCAAATGTCCAGTGTGTGAGGAGAACTGTGCCCTCTCTTGGCTTCAGCATCAGGTGCTTGCTTCTGTGAATTTTTTAGCATAAAAATGGAGGCTGTGCCTGGCTGGGGACTGCTGAACAGCTGCTTGCCAACACAAATCAGGCTTACACAGTGTAAATGTTGATGTTGAATCACAGAGTGGTTTAGGTTGGAAGGGACATTAGAGGTGATCTCATTCCACGCCCCTGCCATGGGCAGGGACACCTTCCTCTATCCCAAGTTATTCAGAGCCCTGTACAACCTGGCCGTGACCACTTCCAGGGATGGGGAGTCCACAGCCTCTCTGGGCAGCCTGTGCCAGGGCCTCACCACCCTCAAAGTAAAGAATTTTTTCCCAATTTTTAATCTAAATCTGCTCTCCTTCAGCTTAAGGCCGTTCCCCCTTGTCCTGTCACTACATGCCTGGGTGTAAATCCTTGTCCAGCTCTCTTGAAGCCCCTTGAGGTACTGGAGGGCTTATACAGTGGATAGTACCCAGTAAATGAATTGGAATGCCACCACCTGAAATTACAGTCCAGGGAGTGATCAACGAGACCACTGAGGGAATTAACACCTGTGTTCCTGCTTTGCCCAATTGCAGCTTCTGTCGGTGCAGAGAGCTACTACAGCCACCTCTACAAGGCCTCTTTTGATAACATGGATGAGTACCTGCAGAGGAAGGAGGAAAGGTTACAGCAGCAGAAAAAGAAAAGGCAGGATCTGCAGCGTGGTTCCAATGGACAGGCAAAAAAAAAGATGAAGACTGAAGAGCCATCACTATGACTGCTGTGAGATTGTGACCTCTGCATCAAGGAAAGGAAGTGATCCAACTGTGGACTGTTTTTACATAAAAAGTGAATTATGCAAAGGGACTGGTTTAAATTTTTAATCAGGTTTTCAGGCAGGCTGATATGACAATATCCTGTTTGCAGCACATAATGCATTTACAACATATCTAAACTTTATAGCAGAATACAGTGTTGGTGGTTCAGTCCTGGGAATCTCTGATGCATGTTATATGAATATTGGAGATGGTATTTTCCTTGAAACAGGATTTTCTTTTTGCCTACTGTGTTCAGGCTTTCTTCTTCAGGTGGAGACACACTGATTAAAGTGGATGCAACTTTGTTTTTATTACTTTTGGTTTGGGTTGTTTTTTGGTTTTTGGTTTTGTTTTTTTAACGTTTTAAAAAGTCTGTTAGTTAATGTAACTAACTTAGTGTACCTGGGTATGGGGAGGGGAATGTAGAAAAAATTCTTGCTGGGTATGAGAGGTTTTAGCTGAGACTTTTCCGTCTCTATTTTTATCCTTTAACTTCCATTTGTACGGCTGGGATTTTGCCTAGCTTCTAATCCCTTACTTGTGGGATATTTCTATAGGAAGCAGTGCAAAAGTTAATTTTGTGTGCTGCAAAGTAAAAGTAAAATGTGTCAGCCAGCTCTGTGTTATTGGAAGCTCCTTCCAGTGCAATATGATCCTACTGGTGTCTGTGAAAATCATTCCAGAGGCCTGTGAGCAAAATTTGGAGTGCATCCTGCTTTTTTCATGGAGAACTTTTCCATACTGTAATTATCTAAGAGATACATCTTCTTGAGAAGTTACCAGTAAGAGCCTCATGGGGCCACTTGTTGCTTCATCACGGGGCAGAAGATGTGTTCCTCTGCCAGGTGGGGCCGTGTTCATGTGGAATATCACGTCCTTCACAAAACCAGGTGTGGAAACCTGTCCAGTCCATTAAAAGTACTCAGAATTAACCTGTGCACTGTGAGTGGTTCTCTCTGGAGTGTCTGGACACGTAGAATTTCTGCATTCAAATGCAGATGTGTGGCCCAGCTTCTTGGATTGCTGACAGCTTCTCTCCTCCCTTTCTCCCATGGAAGGTGCTGAATGCCAGTAATAAAGCTCAGCAACAGGTAGGCAAATTTCCTGGTAGTTTCCCTAAATTCCACGCTGGTGGGAAGCTGGGAGGAAAAACCCTGTAAAATTTCTGTCTTCTGAAGGAATGTGTGGGGTGAAAACCTGGACTGTACCTGGAACAGCCAGTAACAGTGGTACAACGCTGGTGAAGAGTATTTTTCTTGGTCCTCAGGACAGGATGAGAAGCTGCCATCTGAAGTGCTTTGATGTTGGGTGGCAGTGGTGGTGTGGAGACTGAGGCACCTGTGGTGTGGTGATGGCTTTTAAAACTTTGTAATTGCTGTATTCATTTATTTGAAGAGGGGCTCTAGGGAAGGGAGCTGGGGAAGCACTTAAGGAAGCTCAGCCTCAGAGTGTAGCTTTTATTTAAGAGTAGGGTTTGCTGGTGTGCACATTCTGTAAAATACTACCAAAACCAGGCTTTTATTCACCCTGTGAACCAGACAGGATGGGAGGAAAAGGTTCTGACTAGATGTTTTGCTAGCTGTGATAAAGAAATCATCCCATAGTGAAGTTTGCAGATCCAATGCAAACTCCAACGTTTTTGGACAAACTTGAGCCCGCAGCAGGAGTCTGTGTTGGATCATTTCTGCGTGTCACCAGGTAGTACCGAGGAGGTGCTGTGAGCTCAAGGCAGGTCCTTTCTGTGTCATCAGAACGTTACTTTAGCCAAGCCTTCTGGGATGGTGTGGGTTGGTCCCAAGTATTGTTCTGATGCTCTGACCTGACCCTGGGGCAGACTCAGGCATCTTAAGAATTATGGAATGGTTTGGATTGGAAGGGAACTTAAAGATCATCCAGTTCCAAGCCCTTGTGCTTAAAGCCCCATCCAGCCTGGCCTTGAACACCTCTACGGATGGGGTGTGAACACACTTCCAGGGATGCAGGAGGCTGTGGGTGTGCAGGGCTGACAGGGCAGGTCACCTGTGACACTCCTGCTCACCACAGAGGTTTTTACCCAACCCTGCTTTCTCTTCAGCAGCTTTGATGCGGAGTGCTAGGAGTCCATGTGCACAAACAAAACCGTTTTCTCACTGGAGGAAAATCTGAGGAGTTCACAGGTAACTGCCTTCACTGGTTGGTTGCAGATCCTGTATGGCAGTATTAAACTTCTAAAGGATCAGAGGCTGCCATGGCAATTCCTATTTCTGAGGGATATTTTTCTTCAGCTTAGGATAGACCTTGACAGTGATCTCCACTGGCTGCAGGCACTCCTGTGATCCTCACCCTGCCCGCTGTCCTGGAAGAAACCCAAATTTTCTTCCAACACTTGAACTCATGACAGATTGTGGCGCGTGGGAGTGACATGAGATGTGATATCTGGCAGATGGCTCAGGCCTTTTTGTTCTTCTTCCTGCAACTTCTCCTTTCCTATTCCATTTCATGTTTCCTTTTCTGCACACAGCAGTTCCTGAGCTTCAGTTGTGAGACCATGTGTGCCTGTGCATTGCTTTGAAGGGCTCTGCAAAGCGATCAGAGAAAGGAAACTTTGCTGGAAGGTCTAAATCCTTCCTTTAGATGTTTTCCAATCTGCCTTGTCTAACTGGAAAACACACACAAATCATTAAAAGGGAGTGGATACCACTGCTGCAGAGAGGGAGACAACACTCCTCTCCCTGGTATTTCAACTATTTATTTCTAGTGGTTAAACCTGATGTCACTTGCTTGTGTTTATTTTCTGAGCTTGAACCGAGGCCTGTGTGTGTGCCTGGCAAAAGGGGATGGGTCGGCGAGGGTGTAGTTTTACAGCAGGACTGGAAACCCTCAAACCATTCCAAGAATATTTGTAGGCCACTTAAGTTCACCCCACACTGCACTGGAGCTTTTCGTGGCAGTTGTGCAACTCCCCTGCTTCTCTGCTGAGCACTGACAATCCAAGGAGCTTTTAAAAATGCAGGTAGGGGAAAATGTGTTTCTTTATCTCAGCCTTTCAAACCAAAACATATCCTTCCTACTCGTGTTGCTGGGATTTCACCAAAACCCCCTTCAGCAGTGCATAGTTGAACAGAGTGACCTTTTATCTGTCACAGCAGAAAGAAACCCTAATCAAATGCAGCCCAGAACTATGCTTTGGAACAGTCCTTACATTTTTAACAAAACTTTGAAAACAAGCTTGTTCTATAAACAAAAATGTCTGTAAACAAAAATGGGTCTTTCTTTAAGAAGAAAAGCCCCAATACAATGTAGTTGATTTATCTCCAGGCTAAAAAAAAGTTGCTGCCAATTTCAGTGCCCTCCAAAATCTGCTTCAGCTTTCTTTGCTGATCTATGTTGCATGCAGGGCTTTGATCTGAGGAGGAAACACCCTCAGTGGGTTTAACTCTTACTGGTTGCCCCTGCTGCCATCAGTCCTGGTGACGTAGTGTGAAAAGAGCCCAGGAGGGCTTGAAGTGTGGTGAGGGAAAGCACAACATGATTTGTCAGCAGTTGTGGATGCAGAGGCTGGAAAGAAAAGAGAATTGAATGTTTATTTTTCATGTATTGGCACAGGTTATCATCCACTACTGCACCCCAGTACTTCTTTCAGTATTCTATTTTCCCCCTCTCCTTTCCTATTAATAAAGATAATGGATGTTTGCACCGATGGATGTGCCCATGGGCATGACCTGAACATCCAGAGGGGTGCCTGCCCCTCATTTCCTAATCAGCACTTCCAGCCGTGACTTTGAACAGCTTTTGGGAAGTTTATTAGAGCCAGTGCCCACTGGAAATGGGAGTTGGGTGCTCTTGGTTGCTTAATTCAACTTTGAATTCAAACAGCTCTTCAGAGCTGGGTGGAGGAATTAACTCCAGAGAATCAGCACGAAGCAAATACTGGCAGAAGCAAATTGAACACAGTCATGGAGCCTCCCCTGCTTCTGTCAACAGCAAGGTCCAGCTCTCTGTGGAAAAGCTTTGAACAGTTACTCACCTGTCTGAGATTTATCAGATTTACACCTACAGGCAGGATGTGATATTTCGGCATGCTGCCCGTAGGGATAATAAGAAATTAATATTCTTAATAATAATTAATATTAATAAGAATATTAATAAGAAATTAGTATTCTTATCTGGCATAGAAATTCTGATTTTGGACCGTCAGACCTAGCCATATGTATATATGTATATACACA
>VYZQ01040488.1:13400-29996 GCA_013400655.1 Mystacornis crossleyi | reverse complement strand
GGCTGGAGAAGGCATCAGATCTTAGACTATCTTCATAGGAGAGATTCTTCAGTCCCTTGACCTCTTCATGGCCCTCATCTGGACTCCCTCCAGCTCATGCACACCCTTGGTGTGCTGGGGGATCTAGAAAATGATGCAGTACTCCAGGTGGGATCTCATGAGGCCAGGGTAGAGGGGAAGAATCAGCTTCCATGACCCTCTTGTCACACTTCTTCAGATGCAGCACAGGATATATTTGGCTTTCTGGGCTGTATGTCCACATTACTGGCTCATGTCTAATTTTTCACCTGCCAATATCCCCATGGTCCTCCTCCACAGGGTTTCCCTCAGTTCATTAATCCCTCACTCCATCTGATGCTGGGTGTGCCATGACCCAATTTGGAGGACCTTGCACTAATCCTTGTTGTACCTCATGAGGTTCACAGTGTTCTACTTCTCTAGTCTGTCAAGATCCCTCTGGGTGACATACATTCCCTCTAGCATGTCCTCACTCAGCTTGGTGTCATCCAAAAACTTGCTGAGGCTGCACGCAATCTCACTATGTCATTAATAAAAACACTGACCAGCACCAGTCCCAATACAGGCCCCAAAAGGACATTACAGGCATGATTTGCCCTTTTTGAAACTGTGTTAGCTGTCTGTAATCACCTCCTTGTCATCCACACACCTTGACACAGCTCCCAGTGTGAATCAACTGCTAATACAGATTCATTATTCTTTTTCTATTCTGTGCAACAATTGATTGTAGAAGTGTATTTCAACAAAATAAAAATTCTACATCATCAATTAAAATATATATTGATATGATTTTTTCAGAATCATATCTTTACAAATGCATTATTTACCCATACTTGAAAAAGGTGGGAATCTGCTGTTACTCCAGTTTTTCAGTTGAGGAGTCGTAGCTTATTGTATATTCTAATAAAGATTACTTCATCTTTCCAGTGCTGTCATTTGTTTCTTATACTGATCAATGTCTGTCAGCATATAAAAAATAAAGAACCCCATAAATATCACACTGGATTGAGAACTCGTAATTTACTCATCTACTAGTGTCACCTGAGAATCATATGGTCACAAAAGAATGATGATTAAAGTATATGGACAAAAGTAAACCAAGGCAGTAACAATGTTCTTCTCCCAACATATGATGATTCTAAAGGAATTTCTTCAGAAAAAAAAAAAAAAATTACCCACAGATTTTAGCAGACAGATCTAGATCAAACCCAGGACTGCAGCAGGCTATAATTCAGAAGTGACTGCCTTCCTATCACAGTGAAAACCTGGAAAAGAGAATATGTGCTGTTTCTACTCAAAGAACTACAAAAGCCTTTAGAGAAATTACTGGATGTTGGTTGAAGAGAAGAACTGATGATGCCAAGTATTTCTAGAATAAAAAAGATATTGCTCATTTCTGAAACCACTAGTTTAACGTTGTCAATTAGTATGGTTTTCAGTACTTATTGTTGAAAAATAGTGGTAGAACTGCTATTAAATGAACTTTTAATTAGCAGTCTATTATCCATTTCTATTCATTTCTCTGTAATAGCTCTACTGGATGGACTATAGTATGCTTTAACCAAGTTTTTCTCTCTGTAAAATGTTTTCTCATTTCTTTCTTGTAGGTGCAGATTGTTAATATTAAAATTGCACCATAATTTATTTAGTTCTTAATATGCAATTTCGGCCCTGCTCTACACCCTAAAGTTTTATGTTTATTTCTTGACCTTCTCACAGTTTTGCAAAGCTTTGGTGCTGCCATTTACCTTATTCTCTATACAACCTTCCTATTCGGGGGAAAAGGAAATCTAGTAGAAACAATTTAACAAACATTTATATATTTGAAAGTACTATGATGAAAGACCATACATACCATACCTATGGATACTTTTTTGAAGTATCTTCTGAAAAGAGGAATGTAGTATAGTATAGACGAAAAGAATAAAATCTGTTGTTACCGGTATTACAGATTATTAAAAACATATTTAAATATCCACCAGGAGTAGGATTTATGTGCAAGTTAGCACACTTTACAGAGTAAATAAAGGCTGTAACATTTCTTAGCTGCCCAGTAGCATTTGGAAGCTGGACAACTTTCGAGTACTTTCTACTATCCAAGCAGCTGGATTTTATGTATGTTGAAAAAGCATTAACAAAGCATTGTCAGAAAAACAGTATGAAAAACCTCCTACATAGAATTGATACATTCTACCAGTTAATAATTGACAATAGCAAATTATATTTCAGTTATAATCACATATACTAAGCCCTAAAATGATACAGATTTTTATAAACTTCAATGCTTGTATTCTTTATTTCTCACCTGTTCAAAATCCATGTGCTAAACCACTTCTATTCCCGTAAAACCTACTTATTCTCTTTATGTGCATATACATATGGTTTCACTAGAACACTTCATAAAGTATGAGGGAAGCTGAAATTCTTTTTTGAAGATATTCTCTTAGTTCTCATTTCAGTAGTTTAATTGTCACTGTGGGCAGCTGTTGTTTATAATGTACCCTGTGGTGCAGAAAACACTACTGGCCATAGTCCCTGAAGAGATATTAGAAAAAAAAGTATAAAAAATTATAAACAAGCAATGAACACCTGCTGAAGTTATTATTGTTCAGATTTCAGACATACTTTTATATAAGGCTAGAAAAAATAGCAATAAACATACAGTCCTTTTAGAACATGACTGTGGTGGAAATGGTATAACTGTGCTTAGAAGCAGGGCAGAAAAGGGCAGAACTTCTGGTGCTCATAATGACCTGCTTTTACTAAAAAAAAAAAAAAAAAAGAAAAGCAACAAACCATAGTTTTCTGTGCATGGTGTTTCCCCAGAGGATTCCTTACAATGAAGTATGTGTGCACTGCTATCAGTGCTTATGCCAGCTATCAGCTTTGGGTTACAACAAAATCTGTTTTTTTCAAAACATGAAATGAGAAAACAAACACACATAAAGCTTCTCAAGCTTCCCTAAAAGATTGTGAGGTTGATCTAGATAGTACATTTATCTGAGTTAATGGGATTGAATTCAGTTTGTTATATAACAGTCCATATTTAAAGGATTTTATTATACTTTTCAGTATAATACAGAATATACAAAATGATTCTGGATCTTTTCTTTGTTTTGAATCCTCCTGTGAAGATGATGATGTTTCCTTCTTTATCCTGAGGTATCCTAAGTACTATTTATTCCTCTGGTACATTTTCACTGTAGTTAGCCCTGGCATGTAACATCAATAACATTCCTCTACTTCACACACAGAGCTCTTAGACCTAATTTGAGTAATAGTTTGCCACTTAGAAAGCTACAATAGAGTTAGTCTTGTCCAGCAGCCAGCTGCCCACTCAGCAGTTCTCCCATTCACTCTCCTCTTCAGGATGGAGGGTAAAAATAGGAAGAGAAAGCTCATGGATTTAGATAAAGTGATATTAATTACCTGCTATTGTCATGGGCAAAACAGACTTGAGGAGAGAAAACAATTGTATTTATTGCTAAAAAATATTCAGGTATTGAGGAGCAAAACATAAAAGCAAAAGGAAAAAAAACAACTATCAAAACTTTACCTCTCCCACACATCTGTCTTCTCCAGGCTCAGCTGATTTCCTTCTCAGCTGGATACTTCTGACTACTCTCCCTGCCTTTGGCAGCATCGGGGAATGGAGAACTGAAGGCAGTGACCAGTATGTAAGTGTTCCTCTCTGCTGGTCCTTTCTCCTCATACTCTTCCCCTATTTCAGCTTGAGGCCCCTCCCATGAGATACAATATTTCAGGATAAGACTGCTTCCGTTTGGACTTTCCACAGGCTGCAGATCCTTCAGGAAATGCCTGCCTGCTCCACAATGGAGTACTTCATGGCATGCAGCATGGATATCTGCTCCTCTCTGTGGACTACAGGGAAGCACTTGCTCTGGCATCTGCAGTACCTTCACCTCTTCTGATTTTTATGTTTGCCATTCCTCACTCAATTCTCTTTCTTCCTCCTCTGCCTGGGTGGGGTTTTTTCCCTTTCTTAATACAAACACAGAGGTACCACCATGTTGACAGGTCTGCTGTGGTGGGTCTGTTATAGAGCTCACTGGAAATGACTGGAATTGTCTGTGTCTGATGGGGAGCAGCCCCAACCTATTCGTGCAAAGGCCATTTCTGAGGCCTGGCACCACCAGTACTTTGGCCACCCAGCACAAAAGTTCCTCTTGCAGTTTGGTTGACTGCAGGTTTCTTTTTCTCTTTGAAAGGAAAACAAAACAAAATATAAGTGATGTTTTCACTGAAGTACAACATGTTTGGTTTTGACACTCGGGTTTTATTATTTTAATCTCAAGGGCCTTGAACTGTGATACTGCTGCATTTTGCCATGTGCCTAGAACAGAATGTTTCTCCACCAAGTTTTTGAGAAACAGTCATATTGGATTACTAATTTCACAGAATTACAGAATAAACTGAGCTGGAAGGGAACCAGCATGATCATTGAGTTCAACTCCTTGCCCTGTTCAGGATACCTCAAGAATCCCACCATGTGCCTGAGAGAATTGTCCAAACACTTCTTGAACTCAGACAGGTTTGGTGGTGTAAGAGACTGAAAATAGNGTCTCTGTCCCTCTCTGTCCCCCCACCCCTTTCCCTATTTCTGCCTTTCTCTCTTTTCTCTTTCTTTCTCTCTTGCTCTCATACCAAATAAAATCCATACCATTGGCTGGCATATGGTCTCGTTTGCACCTTAATTTGGGCTGAGGTTTTTCTAAGAGCCTTAACAATAATTGAATTTTAACAGGTGGTGTGACCACTTCCCTGGGGAGCCTGTTCCAGTGCTCCTTTGCTCCTGTCACTGATCACCACAGAGAACAGATCAGTGTCTCACCCTCCTCTTCCCTTCATGAGGAAGTTGTAGACTGTTGCAGTGGGGTGGCTGCAACCTTTCCCTGGGAGACAGCCTTGGCCCGTGGAAGAATCAAGGAGACGATATTTGATAGATGTTTTCAGATTTTATTCCCCCTGGCCGCACATGGCCGGAGCCTGGCAGGGACTCCGACAGCGACCTGCCCCCAGAACAGGTCTGGAACAACCCCCCCGGGGTCCCGTGAACACTCCCTTAAGTACAGGATTCCCGCGGGCTACATTCAAAGTGACCAATCGGGGACAGAATTTGGGGTACACATGACCAAGGGAACAGGGACAGAGAAACCCCGTGCCCCACGCATCCACTCATGCCCATCCCCCCCACGGGGGTCACCTCTTCAGTAGACGGCAGTGACATCTCCCCTCAGTCTCCTCTTCTCTAGACTGAACAAACCAAGTGATTTCATCTGCTCCTCATAAGGCTTTGACTTGATATCAAATATCTGGAACTAGGCCAAAGTTTCAAGCTTGTCTTGTTCATTCTTCATGCTCCATGCATTAGTGTGGAAACGTTTCAGGAGTGGTATTTTGTAGCCAACTTCTCATGATGAAGATTGAGGGATCCCATAAGTGCTCATTTCCTCAAGTTTTGGCACACCATTCTGTTGTTCATGACTTGCAAGCCTGGTATTTTCTTTTTCCCTCTTCCAAGTTAGTTTAAAACTCTATCAATGTGCTAGAAATGTTCTTCCCCTCTAGAGAAAATCATATCAGGTGTCAGTAGACCAGGCATTGAATAGATTATCCCATGGTCAAAAAAACTGAACTTTTTCTGCTTACACCAGTCTCAGAGCCACACACACTGACCTGACAGATCTGCCTGTTCCTATCAGTATTATTCCTTGTTACTGGAAGGATTAAGAAAACCACTAGCTGTGCTCCTGATCCTTCTGCCAAACATCCCAAGGCCCTGAAGTCTCTTTTGATGGCCCTTGGACTTTTCTTTGTTATTTTGTCACTGCCAGCTTAAGCAACCAGTAACAGCTAGTAATCAGGGGGCCTGACAAGACTGGAGAGTTTTCCAGTAATGGCCCTTACCCTAGTCCCTGGGAGGGAGCAGACTTTGAGTTAAGTCCAGTATGCATATTGGGCCCTCTGTTCCACTTAGAAGGGAGTCTTCTATCACAACTACCCATCTTTTCCTCTTAACAGAGGTGGTTGTGATGCAGGGTACAGATGGTGTTGCTTTCAAAGACTCCTCTCTCCCATTTGTTTTGTTTCTATAACACAAAACACTGTCATGAGGCACCAGTGCATACCAGGCACTCATGAGAATTTCAGGTTTACAAAGAAGCTTACATTTGAAGGTCAACCTAACTGTTCAATGAAAATGTAGGGTATGAGGGGATATAAGCTTCTTCCAGCCTTGTAAGCAAAAATTAATTTAAATCAAAGTAATCTCATTAAGTCAAATGGACTTTATCAAGGCAAATTTGAACATCCAATTTTCATATGCTCAAATTTAAAAAGGAAAACCAGTCATGTTCTTTACTCCCTTTGGTTAAACTTACAACATAAATGCTTGTCTACGGTAGCCTGATGTTTCTGTAGCCTGGAGTTTAGAGTGCGTATTTGGGAAAGGCAAGTCCTGGATTCACACAAAGAAATTGTAAACATGCTAGAAATTGTAAACTTGTTCAGAGCACCTATACAGGCTCAAACTCTACACATGAGTTAGGAAAATGGTCAGGGTTTTTTTGTGAATGGTACTGGTATATAGGTTTGCTGTCACTGAACTGCTTTGCATTTTTGAGACTTGGGAAATACTGTATGCTTCCAGTTGTAAAGTCAGTGTCCGTGGTAGTTTTTTTAGATTCCTTGTGAATTTAGGCTTCTCTATGGATCTTATATTTGTTTGCAGTTCTAATTTTGACTTTAGATTTTAGTGTCTTATTTCTCAGTTGAATACTTCATGTTTATTTTCCATGTCAATAACCTCGTCGAATAGTCGTTCAAAATAAAAGATTAAAGATTTCATAGTAGTTCCTGCAAACGTGAACTAGCCAGAATTTATAATAAAACTCTTGGACAGATATCATCTTAATATCTCCTCTCACAATAAGTGCTATTATTCATGCAGAAGTAAGTTTTATTTGGTAAGTCACTACTGCAGAATTATATCCTCCTATTATTGATATTTAGTTCTTTTCATGCAGGCTAATTAAGACCTAAAAAGTCTGATGGATGTCTTCACTAAGTGTGAGTAATATTAGTGAGATGAATAAGAACTCTGAGAAAAAAAATAATTATCTCTGAATTTTCAAATTTGCTGTAAAATTTGGGGCAATAAGAGATTCAAATGACCTCCTTGCTCAACCATTTGTAAGTGGAATTTATATCAACACAAGATTAAGAAATTTGCTTGAGGGCATTCCTGGGAGAACCTAAACAAAGTGAGGCCCAAAAGGAGACAGCTAATGCAAATAATCAGAGAGACCTTTGTAGCTGCACAAGAGACTACTTCTAAAAACTATTCAAAAGGCTTTTCAGATATTGATGACTATCTGAAAGCAATGCTACATCTACATACAGACTTTGCTCTAACTGCAGTATGTTTTTTTCTGCATAACTTAACCTCAACAGAGCTAAAGTATGTAGATATTAGAAAATGTCTGTCAGTTAAATGGTATTTGATGTCCTGTTGTTGTTAAAAGAGCCAAATTAATGCATAATACTCTATTCATCACCTTAAATGTTATAATCTATTAAGTTCTATACACTTTTTCAGATTAAATCAAATAATTTCTGGTAGTAGCATGAAAAATATTAGTATATTCCTGCATGCCACATGTGGGTTCGAGAAGAGATAGCAGAGAAAAAAGTAGTGTTTTACATAATCAGACATGCAAATTCCCTAAAACACTTTCAGAAAAGGTGCTTAGAAAACGTAAGATTGAAGTTTGATTTAAAACATAATTTTATTTCTCTTGACCTGTTAAGATCATGTCATTTTACCCTCAGTAAAATTGCTGTAGGTCTTCAATTACTTCATCCAAATTTTAGCAGAGAAAATATGGCTAAGCAAAGTACAAGGTAAGAGAAGGAAGACAATCTTTATATTTCCTCTTAGATAGGAACACAAAAGAAGCCAGTACGTACCCATGATGATCTCTCTTCATGCTGACTGGCAGTTCTCTCATGTGGATTAAGATGCTGGCTTTATCTGTAAATCCTTCACTGGAAGTATGTGTTATACTATATTGTCAAAAATTATGAAGAAATATCCTAATTTTCTGCTTCATGCAATGTTAGATTTCCATTTGGTCTGCTTATGTCCAGATTTCAATTTTGTTAGTAAATGGGCTTGAGAAACAGAAAGTATTAACCGTTTGGCTGAAAATACCATTTTTCTGCCATAATTTTCTTACTCATCTGGTGTGTTACTTTGTTGATGTACAAGGATGGCTTATTTGGAATCGTAGTCTAGCATGCCATCATGACTTTGTACATGAAAGAACAATGGTGAAAGCACAAAAAATATATGAATAGTATTATTTTTTTTTTTCATATTTTACTGGACAGCAGAATTTAAAAAGCCTCTGTTTGATCTAACAGAAATGATAGTATAAGTAGTGTACTCACTAAGAGAGTTCTGCTCTTTTTAAATAGCAGAATTCTATAACTTTTTTTTTGGTCCCACTTTTTCCAATTTTCCACTTTTCAATTCAGCATTATCTTTAGCAAGTCCCTCCTGAGGGTTGTTATCTCGATGAAGTCCTAAATTCAGTGATTTCATTCAGATGCCCTTTTAATTATCTCTAGTTTCTTGGCCAGATTTTAAATCTATTGCTGTTTGTCAATTCACTTGGCATTACAGGAAGAGGGAAGCTTTAAACAAAGATGGTATCTTCATGTCAGGACCAGCCTGATATCTAGTATTCCTGAGAGCTGTTAAATAACTGTTGTGTTCACTTGGAAAATGAATTTACTTAATGCAGCAAAAGTAGACTCATCAAAATATTCTGATAAAATCCAATAAACCTAGTACCTACTACTTAGTACTAGTGGAAGTTGATTTGCCATTTAGCTATGCAATGTTTATATAACAATCATTAGTCAAAGAATATGAACCAGCATGAAATAAAAGTAAATAGAGAATCATATTCTATGTCTTGTTACTATAGAACCTATTGTAAAGTTGTACTGAAAATAAAAGAAACAGAGATAAAGTCATTTTTCTTTTATTGTATCCACGTTCCTTGTTCACTTATAACATTTTGATTTTAAATGTTTTGGTGCAGAAAAAGTAGCATATAGGTATTTTGAAAAAGCTTTCCCTGGCTTGTTATCTTTTTCAGCATTAGAGCAATGTTATGTTATAGGCTAAAACCTGATCCTTCAGTTGAGCATGAACATACATAGATAAATAGAATCTTACTGTTTATAAGGATATATGGAGAAGATTATTTTAAAAATTTCCGCATATCCTTGTAACTAGACTGCTTAGACTAGTAAAATACAATGTGGGAATACCTGGTGAGGAGAACAGAAATGTCCTGGATTTTAAAATTATTTTTCTGACATATCATTGCTCAAGATAAAAACATCTTTATTTTTAAGTGGCATTTTCTTTGCAGGTACTTATGTACACATGCCCGTATTGGTTCCTGGCATTCATAAAAAATGACCTTTAATGTGCAGCTCTGGCTACTGAACACTCTAAATCCAGAGAGGAACAAGTGCTGAAAGAATTTCTTAGTAGGAGAATATTGTATAACTGCCACAAAAAAAAAAAAAAAAAAATTCTTTAGTGACAGAAAAAGTAATAAAAGTCCTACGAAAACAGTAGCTCAGTGACAGCTTCCAGGTAAGATGCTGCACGACTTTTATTACTTTAATTATCCGTATGTTAAAAAACATTACCAAGTTACAATAAATAAAACACTAAATTTTGCATTCAATGCAATGACATTTAAATGGATGGTAAAAACGAAGCAATTATCAATGAAGTAATCAAACAATAAAACAAGACTACTAAAGGCAAGGTATTCTTTGATTACCAAGAATTTACAAATACTTCTATACACAATAGAAAATATAAATACTTCAAGAGCATTAACATGGATGAAGATTTTTTTGAATTCCTACTGCTATGATTGCTTCATGTTTCAAGCACTATTTCCTGAGAAATTATGTCCCTCATCAGTTTTCTCAGCAGAGCATGAAAATTACTCAGATTAGCAGGCAGAATTACAGTAGCTCTCTTGGGGGGGGGTTGGGGGGTGGTGTTTGTTTGTTTGTTTTTTCCTAAGACAGAAAGCATTATTTCATGCTAGTTACAGAAACTTTGATATTCTGTCTATATGGTTCTATTTTCTTAGTGGAAGACTTTGCTGACTAATCTACAGGAACAAACTCAAACACTGAACACAGTCTTTGTATGGCTTTGGAACTTGAATTTGAAAGTACAGAATTGCAAATAATTCTGCAAAGCTCTTACTTTAATGTAATCATTATATTTTCAGAGAGAAGGAATGTTGTAGAAGATTTCCAAAGGTAAATTTTAAAACTGATGGCAATTTCTGAGTTATGCCAAGCTCAGAGGCCAAAAAGATCTTTAGAATTTTATAAGCCATCTGCAAGATACTCTTCAAGAACAGAAAAATTTGCCCTTGGCTTGATCTTTAACCTCATCAAGACTCTGGGGTTAGAGTAAACTTGTATTCAAATAGGACTGCAATGAATATTACAGTAATTCAGCTTGATTCAGCATCTGTCATGCGTTACAAAATAGTGACCCCGATGTTACCATCTGATTATTAAAATTTGTAGAAAGATGTGTCTGCCTGAATTAAGGTGCAAATGGGACCATACACTGAAGTCAATAGTATGGATTGTATTTAACAGTAAATGAGAGAGAGAGAGAGATGGGGGGTGAAGAGAAAGAGAAAGAGAGTGACAGAGACAGATTAAGTAGAAAATATCACCACTCTGTGGATCCCGATGGTGTCCCATTGATCCTCTTCTACTGGTCTTCCTGGTTCAGTCCCACACGGAGTTCAGTAGATTAATGTACATTCAGGTCAGGTGGGAATGCCCAAGTACTTCCCTGGGGGAACAAGTTTGACACTGTCTCTTGCAGCAGACTCTGGGTCTGTTGCATCACTTTGCATCACGCGCAGCGCTCTGCTGCAAGGCCTCAGGGATGCACCTGGGGAGAGCTTCAGGGGCCTTTGATGGATTATGACACCTCTTCAGTTGCCTCTCATGTGAATGTCCTGTGTGTACATGGCCTTTTCCGTGTGGGAGTTTTTACAACTGAGTCAGTTTTCGTAAGCGAGGATGGGTGTTAAGTCCCTCTGAGCAGAGGTTGTGCCACACAAGCAAAAACTCTCCCCCTTCCCCCCCCNACACAAGCAAAAGCTCTCCCCCTTCCCCCCCCCCGGTGTGGGGAAGGGTGTGTGCAAACCTGGCCTCTATGGCCTCCCCAACCCGAACCCAGCCAGAGCTGATTTTCAGAACAGCTGCTGGATTTGTCTTTCTTGTGGATATACTCCTCTCCTTCATTCTTGTTTACTTCTCCCTAGACCTGAGATAACTGGACAATAGGGTCTTTATTTCATCTGAAGTTCCCTTAGGCAGCTTAACTCATAGTCCAAAGTTAAAGTCAGGAGGCATATTCAGGCAGGGGTGAGCTTTGGTGGTCACAGGTTCTTTATACAGTTTTGCCATAATGGGCAAAAAGTCCTTCATAACACTGTCTAAGCCATCCTCAAGGACCAAACATCATCGCCAAGCCTCTCTTGATGATTTTCAAGCAGTCTTGGGAATCCAGAGAGGTCCCAGCTGACTGGAAGCTGGCTAACCTTGTCCTTATTTTCAAGAAGGGCAAAAAGGAGGACCCCAGAAACTACCTGCCTTAAGTCTCATTTCAGTGCCTGGTAAAGTTACGGATAAGACTATTCTGGGAGGTATTGAAAAATGCCTGAAAGACAACAGAGTAATTGGTCACAGCCAGCATGGCTTCATGACAGAAAAGTCGTTATTATCAAATCTGATTTCCTTTTACAAAAATATTGCCCACCTAGTTAATCAAGGGAAGTCAGCTGATGTGATCTTTCTGGATTTCAGTAAAGCTCTTGTTACTGTCTCTCAAGTATCCCTCTGAACAAAATGTCCAGCTCACAGCTGGACATCATGTGATGGGTGAACTACTGGCTCAGGGGTCAGGCACAAAGGGTTACAGTGAATGGGGTGACATCAGACTCGTGCCCTGTCACAGTGGGGTTCCACAGGCCTCCATCCTCGGCCCTGTGCTGTTCAACATCTTCATAAAAGACTTGGATGCAGGACTGGAAGGGTTACTAAGTTTGCTGACAGTACAAAGCTGGGATGAGCTGTTGACTCTCTGAAAGGCAGGGAGCCCCTGCAGAGATAGCTTGACAAACTGTAGGAGTGGGCAATCACCAACTATATGAAGCTCAACTGCAACAGTCTCCCCAGGAAGTGGTCACAACAGAAAGCCTGACAGAGTTCAAGTGTGTGGACAATGCTCTTAGGCGCATGGTGTGACTCTTGGGGATGGTGCTGTGCAAGGCCAAGATTTGGACTCGATGATCCTTGTGGGTCCTTTCCCGTTTGGCATATTCTGTGATTGTGTGAACAAAGAGCTGCAAAAACCCCAACCAAAAAAAATGCTCTTGATCTGAATGGCATGGAGTAAGCCTTTATGCTACAGAATTACATTAAATATCACCAGTGATACTGCTTTTATGGATTCATTATATATATATGTAATTTTTCCTCTAGTCAAAAATTTAAGAGAGAAAAAATTTCAGGCTACCAGTTGATCCTTGATCTCTTGCAACTTTTAGTAATATTACTAGAAACCAGTGAAAATTAAGTAAATAGTTACCAAATCCACATTAAAATANTTTATGAGAGAAAAAAGTTTCAGTCTACCAGTTGATCCTTGATCTCTTGCAACTTTTAGTAATATTACTAGAAACCAGTGAAAATTAAGTAAATAGTTACCAAATCCACATTAAAATAAAGAAGAAAAATATGTTTATATCATAATAACAAAACAACAATACTCATGCTGATTTCAAAAATTTATTTAGTAGATATAGTAGTAAAGCTATTTTATAACTATGAAAAATATCTCTCTCTGTTTGAGATTCTTCCATAGAAATTTACCAGGTTTAGGAAGGCTTGTCACTGATTTATTCCAGTGAAATTTTTTTTTTTCACTCACTCTGCTTTTAGTCTGCTGTTGATACTGGTAAACATACTATTTTCCTAGTGCTGAATCATTCAGCAATATCAACTCCTTTTCTAGGAGAAACCATTTCACAGGTTTCAATGTTTTTATTGTTATTATTGCTACCAGATATAATGCAGTCTTAAAAAGAAAATATAAATCCTTTACACAAGGCAGCTTAGATCAAGTGTTAGAAATTGTGAAATGCTTATTTCTACACTGCCTGACATTAAACTTTCAATGTTCACTTCTAAAACTATTCCCTTAGGATGTATTGAATTGCAAAATCCATGAACTTGTAAGTTGCTTGCAGTTTATTTCAGCAGCTTTCTTGGTAGCATTATCATTTGTAACTTCATTGCTATCCTTACCTCCACTGTTTCCAAATCCCAGGTGCATAGTAAATGCACTGAATTTTGTGAGGTTCTTATGATCCCAGAAATCATGGCAGAGCATTTTTTCCTTTTCCCACATGTTCATTTTTATTTAATTATTTATTGATTTTTTTACCAACACCTTAAGCTTTAGGTTGGTTAGATATTCCACCTCAAAAGTAAAACTTCCTTCCCAAAAGCTATAGGCTATACTTGCTCTCTGACAACTGTGCAAATCTGAAGAAAATTTACTGAAGTCAACAGCAAGTAATTACTACAGAGATCAGAATCACTTTCACAATTTGAGACATAATGCTGCACAATCATTTAAATTTGCAGTATAAGCCACACAGTTTTATTCCTGGGTTTCCTGTTATGTATCCTTTCTGTTTCAGTGATAGACTCATATATTTTGGATTTGTCCTACTGTAACTGTAATTTGGTTATTTTTCATTTCAATAGATATGTCTCCAAATGTATCAATACATAATTCTGTGCCTGATAAACAAATTTAATGATTTAGCAGTAATAGCTCCCTATATATTTGAAGTCCTACCTATGAAACCACGTGATATTTTCCAAGCTAACGAAGTGTGCCATTCCTTCTCCCAACATACACACACTTTTTGACTCAACTACTTTTGTATTCCCTATAGGCATTTTTCAATATCAAATGAGACAGGAGTTAAACAAACTTTTTAAAATAACCGTTTTAATGGATTATACTTTTCCTTTTCATCTTAACATTTATAGTGGAATAAGTGGGGATAAAAAATACATGAAAAAATATTTCAGGTAGTGTAAAATGGTTGAGCTACTGAGAAGCTAAAATAGGCTCTACTGTCGCAACTGAGGTGGGTTTTTTGGTTGGGTTTTGGGAGTTTACTTTAAAGACAGTTGTCATCCTATTTCCTCGGATATTACTTTGTATTGACATCAGTTTTGTTAGTTTAAATGAAAACATAAACCTGAATTAACAAAGTAGAATTACTAAGTAACTTCCAGAAAGTGCAAGACTAGTTAGTGATAATACTTCTAGTTCATTTTAATTTTCCTTGGGTTTCTTATATCCTCCCTAGCCATACTGAAATTTTGTTATTAAAAGAGGCATTAAAGCATTTAGTCACAGACCCCACTTCTTCAGACAACTGGCATGAGTCATTCACCTAAGTTCTCTCATACCGAGTCAGTATGTCGGCTGCTGCTGAGCAATTAGGTTGTTCTCTCTGATCCATGCTCACTCACTACAAAGGAATCCCACTGGAATTCAGTGAACATGCCCATTTAAGCACAAGGCCTCTGGTGTCAGCTGGTGAGTTGCTATCACATTAATGAGTTAAAACTCAGCTACATTCTCAGTAATAGCCAAAGGGCACTCAGTGCCAGCTGAAAGGTGGAGAAGTAAGTGATTGCACACAAGAGACATAAAGCTCAACTTTGTCATTGCCTAATTCTAGGACACTGGGATATCTTCCAAGGGCTAAAATGACTTTTTGAATTAATCCATATAATGGCCTCTCAGTTGTCTTTGCCTCTCCTTTGGCTGTACCTACTAAGCTGTCCATTTCATGAAAATGTTTGAGAAATATTTAACCTATTCCTATGTCCTAGGAAAATTTCTATGTACCTAGAAAACAATTATAATAGCTGTAAACTTCTGTAAAGAACAGAAATCTTTTGTGGATTCTAGAATTTGTGGATTTGAGAAAAATATGTGGATTTGAATAAA
The DNA here is from genome assembly GCA_013400655.1 of Mystacornis crossleyi. Classification (NCBI taxonomy): domain Eukaryota; kingdom Metazoa; phylum Chordata; class Aves; order Passeriformes; family Timaliidae; genus Mystacornis; species Mystacornis crossleyi. The sequence goes on along the minus strand of VYZQ01040488.1, from coordinate 14,782 downwards.
CTCTATGACTTTGAAAACATTACTGGGTTAGCATTTTGACCCCTGCTGCATTTTATTTTCTTTAAACTAGAAACTTTATCAGAATTACTAAGGAACATAAAACTTCAATTTAAATCATGTATTATACACAATTCCATACAATAGAAACTTACAAAAATACTTTTTTCTCTTAGGTTATTGGGGTCACCCCCCAGCCCATGGCGGGCTGTTGCAGGGAATCCTCCTTCAGGCTTAAGTGACAGGCTTCTCCTAAAACACACTATGCTCCAAGTTCTGTTCCTTGGTGGATTTGCTGTTCTCCCTGCCCCTTTATCCCTTATTTGCCTGTACCCTAGAATGTTCTCCCTTCCCTGCTTCCCCGTTAGCTCTCATACCTTAATCCCTCCCCTGCAGTATTCCTATTGGTTCCCTTGCTCTGGTCCCATCTCTGTTCCGCCCTGCGGACCCCCTTTATAAATGCCAAACCCCTCTCCCATCTTGTCTTTGTCTTCTTGTCCACTTCAGGATGAGGTGATTGAAGTAAAGCCTCTCCTGGAACAACCATGCCAAAAATCCTTCCTGGCTCTTCTGTCACCCGCACCCAGTGTGTGTGTCTGCCTGGCTGCTCTGGCTGAGATGGATGCTGCCTGCTTTCGCTCCTATGAGAGCCTGACCCCTTTGAGCTGCTCCCTCCGGGGAGCCACCCAGCAATGGAGGCTCAACCAGCGGGGCAGGACGGGAGCTGTTGGTGCATCCAATCTAACCAGCCTAAGTGCAGCGGCTTTGCCGGAGCGGTTCCAGACCCCGAGGAGACGATTTTAAAAAGGTCGTGGCACCCCTCATGTACCACACCGCAACATTAGGTAACTAAGATACCAATTTTTTTCACTGAAAAAATGACTCAGAGCAGCTCCTGTTAAAAACATGACTTAAATGCAGAAAAGAAACAGAAAGAATTGTACACATCCTCACATGCCTGAAATTCAACATGCCTCGAAATTAAGGTACACAAAGATGACAATTGAAGTAATACACAAACTTCAGGAATATATGTTTTTTTACAAATATTTAGTAAGTGAAAAACACTGTTTTCCTGAAGAAAAAGTTGTGATGTGAAGATGGAGAACTTGATGTTACGGTGTGATGTAATGAAGATATAAAATAAAAAGGAAATACAAGAAAAACTACATATTGCTATGGTCGTGAGGTATGAGTGAAAAAAGTACGTATCAAAGAATGATCCTTAAAACATAGGTGGTTGACACAGCCCGCTGTTGTATCGATGGAAAGGACAGCGCAGGGCCTTCCCCGAGCGTCCCGTGTGGAATCCGACACTTGCGGAGTCGTCGATCCCAGGTTCGGGGCACCCTGAGGGGGCTGCTAGGGCCACCACGCAATCACGC
>VYZQ01040487.1:2874-14289 GCA_013400655.1 Mystacornis crossleyi | reverse complement strand
TTTTTTTTTTTTTTAGACTTTTTATTCTCAGCCATTTTTCTTTGCAGGCAGGTTTCGCTTCTCTTTCTGAGCCTCTCTTTGTGTTTTCCTTTGCAGAAGGAGAAAAAAAACAATCCCTCAGTGCTCTGGGGAAACAATTTTCTTCTCGCTGCCCCCCACCACGAGCCCAACTGCACTGCAGAGATCCTGCTCATCTCTTGTCAAAGCTTGAATTGAATTAATTTCATGGATTTTAAAGGTGCTGGATGAGGTGAGAATCTCCTGCTCTCCCTGCCTTTTGAGGAAATCCTCTCCTGTTGCTTTGCCTTCCCCTGGATTTGTGCCTTCTCCCTCTCTGTGTCGTTGAGAGCATAACTCAACCTCCCTGAGCTCCAAAGGACAAGGAAAAATTGTAAACCCAGCTACTAACAAACCTCTTTTCCAGTGCCGCTCCACTGAAAATCCATCTGGAACAATAAAAGCAGCGGCTGTGCCAGCGCTGTGATCCCTGAGCCATCGCCCCAAAATCCTGCTGGCCATGGAGCTCTGCCCTGTTTTTTCCCCTGTTTTCCCTATTTTCCTTCCTTTCCAGTTGTCTCCTTTACAACCAGAGAGAAGCCACACATCCCCGGCCTGCCCCGAAGCACAACATTCCCAGAACGTGGATTTGTGAATGGTTGGCAGCTCATGATGTGCCTCGGGGCCTTCATTTTCGGGATTTTTTTCCCCCGGCCAGCTGAGGGAGGAAGTTTGCAGGATGTTATCAGCATCCTGTTGCTGTGACCTGCTGAGCAATAGCATGGAAATGTCTCCCCTTCACCACACCCCGGTGGCAACCTTTTGGCTCCTGTCTGCTGGCCGTGTTCTGCAAGATTAATGTGTTTTTCCACACATCCATAGCTAAAAGGCATGGATTTTTAGGCTTTTTCAGGTGTTTTTTTAGGCTTTTCCCGATATTCGTGTGTTTCTGGCACTGTTTATAGAGCGCGTGAGCGACTTCTGGCACGGCAAAGTCACCTCACCTGGGGACAGCCAAAACTTGGTCAAAGTGTTTCATCTGCGAGAAGGGTGGAGAAAGGTTTTGGCTTTTGGGGTAGAGAGTCATTGGTTGGAGAGGGCTGACAAAAAAACCTGACTAAAACCCCCTGAAAAACCAACGAAAGGGAACAAAACTAAGAATTGTGTCACCTTGATGAGGATGAACGTTTGATTTTTAGCTGTTGGAGGAGTTTCCTCTGGACTACAGCTGCCGGTAATGAACATCTTGGATGCTCCGTGTGCTGTGTTTCCACCACCAGCCATGATACTGGCCGTTATCCATGAAATTCCACAATCCCTGGCACTGGAGTTGGCCAGGCAGAGCAGCTTTCCATGGGAAATGGCTGTGCTGCAATCGAATCCTTCTCAGGGAGTGCCTTCGTTTCACTGAATTATGTCTAGAGAAGAATATGAGAGAAACCAAATTGAGCTTTCTCCTTTCGTATCGATGGTCATGCAATTCCAGAATTCTTTAATATCACCGTAGTATTTCAGTTCCCCTGGAAGAAACCATTCCAATGGTTCCAAAAATATCTATTTAGGCATTCTTGATCCAAGGACAACAAAGAAGAGAAAGTGAAGTGTGAAGGCAAAACTCTCAAGCTTCCCTCAGAAGATGTTTTTTGGTCTTTCCACATCCTATTCCCCAGCCCAGCCCTTCCCTTCCCATTGCTGTCCTTGGAGCACCATCAGCGAAGGATTTGAGCCACAAGCTTGGTTCTCCTCCAGGAGCATCCCTTGGGAATGTCCAGCAGCCGGGTTTGGAAAGGTGAGAGGAACTCGTTGTGTCCAGCTTTGACTCCACCCTCTCATCCTCCCCCATCTGGTACCCAGTTCCAGTGGGGTTTAATGGATGGATGAAAATCAGATCCACTGTCCTGAATCATCCCTAATGGGATCCTCATGGAACCAGCCAAGCCCTCCAAGGAGAGATGGTCCTCCAGGTTCTGTGCTGACTTTGGAGCTGGACTTTTCACCCTCTTTGTGTGCTCGGGGTGAGCTCGTGGGACTGAGCTGAGGCTGCATCAAGCTCTGCTGTGGTGGAGGTCAAGCAGAACAACTGGAGCTGCTCTTGGCCCCTGGAGTAGCCAACACCAGCTTTTATAGTCCCAAGGATTCCTGGTGACTCTCCGGCTGCATGCCCTGAGGCTGTGACACCGCTTCTCCAGAGCCTTTCCCATTCCCGGCAGAACAAGCTGGGAATTTTGTTTGTTAGAAGGAGAAAAAGCTGCCTCCCGCAGGAATAATTCTGCTTTAAGGTCCTGGTCCTTTTTCAGGGCTCTTCAGGGAAAAGATAATTCTGACCCCATTTCTATCCACCTATTTTTGCTCAGCTGGATGGCAAAGCCTTGTCTGGAGCTGCCAAGTAACGTCACCTCTGTCCCTTTGCCCCCTGTGCCTGGGGGCCAGTAAATCTGTAGGCAAACATTTGGCCTTCCTGAAAAGCCTGGCACTGCCGGGAGAAAATCAAAAGCTGGAGGGTTTTTATTATCTCTCTCCTTATTGTCTTTTTTTTATTGCCTTTTGGAGTCACCCTGGAGAGCAATCTCCATCCCACAGCGTGGCCCTGCCAGACTTCCTCTGCTGTCGCTGTGACCTAAGGAATGGAGGCCAAGCCTTCCTCTGCTCGGAACATTATTGAATTTAGCTCCCTAAACTCCAGGGATCCCCTTTTCTGTGTGTTCCCAAGCTCCACTGGGACTCCCAGGCCTTTTTTTCCCCCCACCCCCCCAAAACCATCACCCCAAACTTGCATTTGGGAGGGGAAAGGCTGCGAGTTCCCTGTCTGGTGCCGCGGTGGGAAGCCTCTGAAAGCCCCGGATAATTCCTGGCTCCCAGGGCGGTCTGCACGGGGGAGAGGCTCGGAATCTGGCAGGAACCCGGAGAGATGCTCCTCGCAGGGAAACTATGTGGTCTGCTCGCTCATTAAGGGCTTATCTCCTGCTCCTGCTCCGAAGGAGGACGGAGCTGGAGCGGAGGAGGCGCGGGACACACCAGGAGGCCGATTGCAACAGGCACAGAACCTTTAGGAGAAGGCCGAAGTGAGACACCATTGCTGAGGTCACGGGGAGGTTGTGGGGACTCCTTTTTGCCCTTATCATTCCAAGGTATGCGGCCCACCTCTGCTTTCCTGGGAAATCGGGAGGTGAATGAGAACCGTGCTGCGGGAAACGTGCTGATATCAGCTCAGCGGGAGTCTGGCTTCATCCCCTTAATCACAGAATCACGGAATGGTTTGGGTTGGAAGAGATCTTCAAGCTCATCTCGCTCCCGATATCCATATTCCTTCTCCATATCCCATCTATGCCCGCCCTCAGTGGGAAGCTGTTCCCCCTTGTCTGCCTCTCCAGGCCTTTTTCCAGAGTCCCTCTCTGGTGATTTTGGAGCCCCTTTAGGCGCTGGAAGGGGCTCCAAGGTGTCCCCAGAGCCTTCTCTTCCCCAGACTGAACGATCCCAATTGTCTCAGCCCTGTAGCTACTTGCTGCCTTATTCCAGCATCGCTGCAATCAGTGGGATTTTCCAGTAAAAAGTCATGTTCCATCGTGCTTTGGGAACTGCTGGACATCAAAAGGGACAGTGACAACTCCTAGGACACATCCATAACAAAATTTCCCAAGGTCTGACATTTGGATTTTCCCCTTGGCAACAGAATAAATTACTTAAGGAAAAAAGTCATTGCAATTTCCTCCTAATTTTTTGCTTGTTCCAGGAAAAGAGGGGATTTTTCAGTCTGAGAGCGAGGAAGGATAACCTGTCATCCACAAGCCTGGTAAAGAATTCCGAACCTGGAGAAATGTGTGCAGAACTACCCCATATTTCCATAACTGGATTCCCAGCATGGAATGAGCTTTCAGGATCTGACCTTCCTCTCCTGACAGCGACTGAGGTCCACCTTCCTTCCCTACTTATGCTCTCAGAGTGGCAGCAATTCTGATCTCAATCAATTAAGTAATTACCTACACTTCCTTTTGTGGGTCTAAAAATGAGCTCAGCTTTGCCAGGACATTGTACTGAGAAGCTTTTCCTGGGCAAAAAATATTCACCTGGATTTTCTTTCTCTGCTTGCTTTGAGGCATGAGGCACTGGGTGAGCTTCCTCAGTACCTGGAAAAATTCTGATTAAAATGGGAATACTCTGCTGAACTCTTCAGGCAACCTGTTTCTTACCCATCCCCGAGGATGCTGGGTTTGGATGGGCTGTTTCCGTGCGTGAGGAGCCGTTTTCCCGGGATTTATTTTTCTGTTGGGACACAGCAGTTCTCTCTTCTCACACCAAGGCTGCATTTGCAGCACGGTCGGAGCTATGAGCTCATCAGCTCATCCCAGGGCTCCACGCTGCAGCCGGGCTGCTCTGCCCTCCTTTTATGTCACACGACATTCCCATCATAATTCCAAGGTCAACAATTTGGCTGACTCACTTTGGGCCAAGCAGGGGATTTCCAGAAGTAAAAGCTGCAACATGAACATGAAATATTTCTTTTTCTTTGTTTTTTTAAATTATTTTTTCCCTCCTCTGTGTGTGTGTGAACGCAGTGGAAAGTGGCTGGCCTGACTCTGCACATCCCGGCAGGGCTCAGCTGGGATCATCCCAGCTGCCTTCTGATCCTTCTGGGAAAGGTTAGAGCAGGTCCAGGCTCCTCAGGGATGCATAGGGGTTCTTCTTGCACCTTGGCAAGGGAAATGAGTGCAGCTAAATTGTAAAATCATGGAATAGGTTGGGTTGGAAGGGACCCCAAAACTCATCCAGTTCCATGGGCAGGGACACATTCCACTATCCCAACCCCATCCAGCCTGGCCTTGGGCACTTCCAGGGATGGGGCAGCCACAGCTTCTCTGGGAATCTGTGCCAGGGCCTCCTCACCCTCACAGAGAAGGATTCCTTCCCAGTATCTAATTTAAATGGAGCTTAAAACCCCCCAAATATGTATATTTTAAATATTTTAATATTTAATAAGTCTTGAAGTTGGATCTCTGAGGCAAACAGCAAGTGAAGTATCTACTGAAATATCCATGTGTTGATCCAGTCTGGGATCAGCAGGGCAGGACCCTGGTGGAAAAACAAAGGGATTCCCTGTTAAACCTGGTCCATGCTGGCCTTGGCTCTTCCTTTAGGAATCATCCAAGACAGGGTTCCAAGTGTGCCTCGTGCTGTCAGGAGTGGTTACGGCCACATCCCATTTTTATTTGCCTTTGCACATCCCCTCCCAAGCCTAGAAATGTTCTTTTACCTGTGAAAAAATATAAAAAAATCCAGATTTTCCCCGCAAAACCCCAGCATTGTAATACCTACCTTGAATTCCCAAAACACAGCATCACACCCTGGCTGCAAAGAGCTTTTTCCATCATCCCAGGGGGGAGTTTGCTGGAGCAGAGTCAGCACTTGGAAAACTCTCCAGGAGGGGGGTTATTCCCTGGGCTGCCCCGTGCCCCCTCGGATGCTGCAGGGAGCTGACGGAGCAGTAAGAGGGACAGGAAAACAACATTCAGCTGTGGCATTTGCTGCTTGCGTGCAGCCGCAGGCAGGAACTGCTTCCTCTGTTTCCAGGCTTTTAGGGAAAGGGGAGCTCCACGGAGTTGCTAAATTGGAATGAAGAGAAAAAAAAAATATTGTTGCGAACAACAGAACGTTTGGCTATTTTTTCTTTCTTATTTTTTCTTTTCTTTTTTTTTTTGGAAGAGAAAAACACAAAACCTTGGAGTGATTTACATGGGAAAGGGGAGCCGGAAACAATTTTAGAGGCTGTTTTCCAAAATTGATGAATAACAGAAGATACAATGGATAAAGCAAATGGCCCAAATTTCCTGCTCTTTTAAGCCGCTGAATAGATACTGAAAACAAGGGTGCCCTGTTTTTCTCTATATGGAGCTGCCAGAGAGGGATTTTTCCCTGGGTTATTTGGGTTCTGGAGGCAGGAGCAAGGTGGGTGCTGGGGGTCCCCAGGACCGTGGGTGCTCAGAGGAGCAGGATGCATGGGAATTCCAGAGGTGGGGAGGAGCAGCGTGGGCCAGAAGAGTAATTTTGAATAATTTCTGGCAAATAATGCTGGAAGCGTGAGTCATGAGGAGGGGTCTGAAACTTCCTTTTGGGTTTTTAAAAAATTATTTCTCATTTGATTTCCCCTTCGCCTGAGGCTCTTTTCCTCCAGAGCCAAGAACTTTTCCCCCTGACCCTTGCCCCTCGCCCGCTGGATGAGGACACAGGTTTGGCTCCAACCAAACCCAAGTTGGAAACTTTTATTTCTCTTTGCAAAAGCCTTTGATGCTTCCAGAGAATATTCTTGTTTTGCTTTGGGGAAAAAAGCCTTGGATGAGATCCCTGCAAAGCTCTTGTCTTCCTCTGCTTTGCCAAGATTCAGGAGCTCCAGCCCTTCTCTGGGACACCACAAAGGATGCCCATGTGTTTAATCTCTTATCAGTGGCAGAAAAATCCAGGGAAACTTCCAGTAAAGCCTCTTTGCTGTGTCCTCTTCCCACCCCACGCGCACAAAGTCAGGGTGCAGTGAAGGGATTTTGGTTAAATGGACAAACAACAACTTTTCTGGTGGCTTTGCGATCGGACTGTTTGGGTTTAGCTGGGGTGGAAAAGGCTGAGGTTCAAGGGAACGACGAAAACCAGGAATTGCCACTCTGGTGACCTGGAGAAGGTTTCTCCAGCCTGTCCAAACTGGTGTGTGGACATCACTGGAAAATCTCCTCTAGATTTCGGACCTGGCTGAGAGGTTTCCATCAACTGCTGTGGGGAAACATTTCCTCTGAGCAGATATTTTGTGCTTTCAAAGCAATTTGATGCTGGAAACCTGAGGAGTATCCTGGAAACTGCTGAGCTGGTGACTTCCGTGGGTGCATCTCCCCAAGATTGTGCCTGCTGGCTCCTGCAGTGCCCTGTGAAAAAAGGCTTCTCCAGGTTCCTTTAGGCTTTGAGGTCATGAATCTCTATCCCTGTTTTTTCCTCCCATCTCTCCAACATCTCTTCCTCCCCAAAATCTGGGAACTCCACCAGGCAGTTGCACCCAATTAATCAATAAATAAAAGTAACCACAGACAGCAAACTGAGCTGTTAATTGCACTCAAAAATCTTGTTTTTCACTGCTGGGTCAAGTGATCACCCCTCCCCAAACCCTCCTGTTCCTCAGGCTCCCGGGCTGGACAGAACACACATTAAATAATGCAAAGCCACCATTCCAAAATCCCTTTCTTGGGTTGTTTCCCATGTTAACCAAAGCCCAATAAATCACGTTGTGTATTTATGGCCTCTGTGAGCAAATTGTCATTCAAAGGCCACTTGGAGCCTTCAAACCCGAGTGAATTATTGTGGATGTGATACACACCTCTTCCTTAGCAGCACATTCAGATGTCAGGGCCCTGAGGAGCACTTTCCTCCCTCAGGCTCATTCAGGCCTCAGAGGAAAAGGGATTCGAACCTCTCTGGTATTTTTAACTGATTCTTTCCCACTGGTGGGGGCAGACTCAGGAGTTTTGCTGAGCCATCACCCCTGTAGGTCATCTGGTCTGTGATTCCACATGAATTGAAGGAAGGTCTTGGATGCTGAGCCCTTGGAAAGACACAGGGAAGTTATCTGATGGTGTAAGGTCAGTGAGAACTCCCCGGTCCTTGCAGGGAATCATGGAATGGTTTGGATTAGAAAGGACTTTAAAGATCACATTTTCCCAAAAGTCAACCCCAGCCAGGGATCAAACCTTGACCATCTCCTGGGCTTCCCACGGGACATCCACCAGCAGCCGTGGGGGTGGTGAGGGGAAGGTGAGGCGAGGTGTGAACAACAGGTCAGTGCTTGGGGAAAGGAGGACGTGTCCTGAGACAGAAATGAGTCCTCCCCGGGAAACGCCCTCTGGATGAGCCAGGAGAGCAGTGAAGGTGTGAGGGAACTCTGTGGTGAGGCAGCCACTGCGTTTTTGGGATCTCCGTAACAGCTTCGGCCTCAGTGCTTGCAGAATCACGAGATCCTGAGATCCACACAGGATCTGCTCCACATCAGCGCTGCTCAGTGCTGCCAGAGGGTCAGGCTGGGCATCAGAAGGAATTCCTTCACAGGACGGGGGATTCAGCATTGGAATGGGCTGCTCAGGGAGGTGGTGAGTCCCCATCCCTGAAGGTGCCCAGGGAATGGCTGGATGTGGCACTCAGTGCTTTGGGCTTGGTGACAAGTTGGGGATGGGTCACAGGTTGGATTCGATGATTTTGGAGCTCTTTTCCAACCTAAATGATCCTGGGATTCTTTGATTATAAGTGAGCTGGGTCCTGTCCATGTAGACGTTTTTGGCCTTGGCAGGGCTGGTGTGACTCGCCCTGAGAGATAATTATCGATGAGGTTTTTAACTCTGAAGCAAATCTGACTGTCCCAGGGAAATCCAGTCTGTATTTTACCCTGGACTTTTCAGGAAAATCCAGTCTGTATTTTATCCTGGACTTTTGGGGTGTGTAGAAACCTGGTGCCTGGGATTGCCACCCAAACCCCAAAATCCCTGATTTACCACAAGCCCTTTCAGGAAGTGAACTCAGGCCTGAGAGATGGAAAAAGCCGCCTCAGATCTGGGATTTACGAGGCGCAGTGATGTCAGGGTGAATTCCTTGTGTTGTACAAGCCCCCGGGGAGGATGTCCACGACACGGGCCTGACGTGGACACGCTATCCTGAACCATGAGGGGCTAAGAACTAATTATAGACTAATTAATGTCATTTGCAGAGCTCAGCGTGGGCTGCACACCCAGAGAAGTCTTTGTTCCACGGGCTGCTGAGCAGATGGAGACCAGTCCTGGCCCCACGCTCAGGATGCCCAGGAGTTCCGTGTGTGCCAAGGACAAAGGCTGGCAGGGGATGAAAGGACTCCAGGGCTCCTTTACTGCTCACGTGACGTCGGCGAGGATGGAGGCTGCTGTCATCGGATGGGATGGACACAATGGACACAACCCTCTGGATTGCTCTTCCAGCCCTGGGTGGGATTCAGATTTTGGGATAGAGGCGCATTTACCTGCGGCGTGCTTTGAATATTCATGGGATCTTCTGTGGGTGATGAAAATTTTGGTCACCTGCAGTGAGTTCCCGTGAGGGCTGGCTGGTAATCAGACCACCAGGATCATCCCAAGGATCTGCTGGGAAGGGGGAGGGATGGTGAGGAGGCAGCTGGCTTGAGGAAACCCCTCCGTAAGCATTTTCCTGCCCGGGGATGACCAACGTACATCCTGAGCAGAGGGTACCGCATTGTGCGCCCCGTGCTCTGCCCATCCTGCCAGGAACAATGAGGAGGCTCTGGAAAACAAGGAAAGGCATTCGCAGGGTTGTGGGAGAGAAAAGCAGGGGGCACTGGGGGAGATGACGCGGGAGGAGCAGCCATGTGCCTTGGCCGTGAAAGGTCAGGTGGCCTGAACATTCCAAATTTATCAGCTGAGGAGGCAAGAAATCGATGCCATGGGATGAAATTCATCTCCAAACCGCCTCCCAGGGGCTGTTTAAAGCTTTTGCCACTGCTCTGTAAGATCCTGCTTGGGACTGGGGAGTGCTGATGGCCTCTCCTCATTGCTCCCTGCTGGAATCCCGGAGCCCCTGGAGTGTGGGGGCCAGGTAAAGGGTGGGTGCCCAACCCCAGGGCTGGAGACAGAGGTGGCAGCTGTGCCAAGCTTCTCTCCTTACTGAATCCTCCCTCCTGCCTGGCCTTTCTGCTCCTTTTCTTCCCTTCACCTNAATATCAAGATTATTGATAATATAATTAATAAGATAATATAGCATTAATAAGATATAATTATATTAATAATAATATATAATATCCAGATTAATCCTGTGATCCAGTTTTTCTGTCCCAGCTCAGCCCTGCCATAGGAAAGACACCCGTGTCAGGATGGGTGGAATTGGAGATGGAAAAGCTGTATCCCTTTTATTATGGAGCATCCTGCCCTCCACATCCCAGCACCCACGGCCTCGGCAGAGGGGGCTTGTCCTCCGTGCTTCAGCGATCCCTAAATCCCATCAGGGCTGACAGGGAGAATTTGCAAGGATAGCATCAAATTTTGCTGTCGTTACCAATTAGTCTTGCGAGCTTGTGCCGGCATTCTCGGCTTCCGGCAATTCCCCAGCAGCCTGAAGACTTAATGCCTTCCTTGGCTGCTTGTGGGAGGGATTGATTAATCTGGGATGGGGTTTCCATGGGGCTCTGGCTGTGTTTGCTCCGCACGTTGCAAACCCTCCTTGTACCTGTGAGTTTTTGGGGGGGAGGTTTTTTCGGGCCTTCCTTTTTCCCCTTAAAAATCTGAGCTGCTCCAGGCAGCGGAAGGAATTGGGGATTCACTTCCACGTGCAGATGTGAAGTTCAAAGCAGCTGGGGGCTGCGAGCTCGGCTTCTCCACGCGAGTCTCCTGAGCTTGGAGAGGGTGATGCTGCAAACCGCCAGTGTGGTTTGAAGGAGAATCCCGGAGTGGTTTGGGCTGGAAGGGACCTTAAAGCTCATCCAGTTCCATGGGCAGGGACACCTTTGGGTACCCCAGGGTGCTCCAAGACCCGNGCAGCTGGCTTGAGGAAACCCCTCCGTAAGCATTTTCCTGCCCGGGGATGACCAACGTACATCCTGAGCAGAGGGTACCGCATTGTGCGCCCCGTGCTCTGCCCATCCTGCCAGGAACAATGAGGAGGCTCTGGAAAACAAGGAAAGGCATTCGCAGGGTTGTGGGAGAGAAAAGAAGGGGGCACTGGGGGAGATGATGCGGGAGGAGCAGCCATGTGCCTTGGCCGTGAAAGGTCAGGTGGCCTGAACATTCCAAATTTATCAGCTGAGGAGGCAAGAAATCGATGCCATGGGATGAAATTCATCTCCAAACCGCCTCCCAGGGGCTGTTTAAAGCTTTTCCCACTGCTCTGTAAGATCCTGCTTGGGACTGGGGAGTGCTGATGGCCTCTCCTCATTGCTCCCTGCTGGAATCCCGGAGCCCCTGGAGTGTGGGGGCCAGGTAAAGGGTGGGTGCCCAACCCCAGGGCTGGAGACAGAGGTGGCAGCTGTGCCAAGCTTCTCTCCTTACTGAATCCTCCCTCCTGCCTGGCCTTTCTGCTCCTTTTCTTCCCTTCACCTCTCTGGATTCAAGTGTTTTTTTTTTTCTGTGGCTCTGACAGAGGCTGAATTTTCCATCAGTGGAAGTTCTTTGAAGCAGGAAGCATTTTGGGGTCTTTCAGGAGCACAGGAGGGTCCTGTGAGGTTCACAGGCCATGCAGGTGAGGGCCGAGGCTTCTCGTGGACCTTTTCCATGCAAGGAATTTTTTCCACCAGGGTGGTTTGGATTTCAAGTTCTCCAGCAGCTGGGACTGCAGTTACTGCAATAAAAATTCACATCTGGCTGCAAATATAAAACTATAATCCAAGGGAAGATGGAAATGCAAAAGGTTTGGATCTTTCCC
>VYZQ01040486.1:52058-71587 GCA_013400655.1 Mystacornis crossleyi | reverse complement strand
GGCACCAGGGTCTTCCCTAGAGCAGCACTCGATGGTCAGCGGGGCTTCAGCCAGGTGCATTGCAACAAATGTCAGCTCAACGCTCCTTTCTACTGGAGTCACTAATCTAGGGGATCCACAACCCCCTCCTGATCAGACTCCTGACAGGTCACATCATCATGCCAGTGCTTCCACAGATGAGCTGGGCTGGAGGACTGAGGAGTTTCTGGGGAGTTATGTTTATCCAGAGGGGTGTGCGTGTGTCCAGATGGAAAAGGCAGACAGGGTAAGAGCAGATGGCAATTGCACTGGCATTTATTAGAAGGTTTCCAAAGTAGGTATGTTCTGTTAGAAAAAGGGTTTTTGTAAATATCCTGGATACTTTCTTCCTGTCAAGGAAGGGAAGTTACCTTTGCAAATATTCGTACTAATTTTATTTAAACTTCCAAGAAGCCTGGTAGTGTCAGCCAGTATGTGCTGTTCCTATTTCCTATTTTCAGCACAAAATACATTGTTCTATTGCTCCCAAAACAGCTGTCAGTGTAAACTTCACATGAATACACTTTATTTGCTTACTCCACCAGCACAAGCCCAATAGATGCTCATAAAAAATTAGAAAGATTAATAATTCATTAACCAAAAAGCATTTTCTGCTGTAGATATGACACAGTGCTTTAAGGAGACCAGCAAAGGAAAGGCATTCATACTTTGTGCCTGGAATTAGATACTTTATATTGGGGTTGGATCTCCAGAGGTCCTTTCCAACCTCTAATTCTGTGTTTCTGTGACTTAGGCAGTGCAATAATTTTCGTGAAGTCTGGCAGCGTGAACGTTTCTGTAGCATCAAGCTGATACACAGAAACAAGTCTGTTAAAGGAAGCAGGAAAAGAACAAAAAGAAAATCTGTAACAGAACAGCATTGTTCAGTGCTGAAGACTTCCAGAAGCTGGCAGTACTTTTGTGTACATCCCACAGAAACTGTTAAAATCTCCCAAATACAAGATGCTATATGGCTACGAGTAGATAAGCTGACTTCCTGAGTATTAAAGTAAGAACCAAGCTGGGGGAAGGAAAAAAAAATGTGTAGGCTCCAGCCAAAACCTCATATAAATCAAATATACTCAGCAACTCCCTTCTGCATGTAGGTGCAATACTCCAGAGATAATCACAAAAAGCCAAGCCAGGATTATAAACCAGAAGTTCATAAAGGGAAATGGTACATTTTCCATGGGAAGAAATAGAGCAAAAGGAACATACTGCCGGAACGGACGTGTTACGGACAGACACAGAGACATCTGAAACCCTCAACAGTCTGGGTTACACAGGTTCTAATCTATATCAGCATGTCAACAACTGATAACAGAAATTCATGATTCAATTCGGTATTTTTCGTTTGATGGGACTGGGTTTACTGTTAGAGATAAGGTTCTGCAAGGCCCTTCCCACGGTGAAGGCAGGCACAGCTGAACCTGCCTGATTCCGATTAGCCTGCATCGGGATGTCTCACAGCACACCCCTCTCACAGGGCCGGAACAGGACGGCATTTCAACTCTCCCAGCTCACGGCTAGCACAGCTACATGGATTTCTTTGGAACTGTTAGGGTTTTTTTAATATTAAAATAAAAATCCTAATCTTGCTCAGTAGCTCCCTAAGAGATTCAAAGCTGTCTTGTCCTGCAGCCACGAGCGATACGCATCCAGCTGAACAACAAAACACTGTGTAATCAATTGTATTTTATCTGAACATTTGAGTATCAAACTGTTTATCGTTGTGCCCAAAGGAAACAAAAAAGCTCTCCAAAAAGTACCTCAAGTAATTAGAAGGATCCAAGAAGAATCAGAAACTCAAATATCCCAAAAGCAATTATGAACAGCTATTTTTATGGCAGAAGTTATTTTATGAAAGTCATTATGCAACTGTTATCACAGTTTATCAGCCTCTGATGTTCTGTGTGCCTTTGTATTTTCAGACAAGGAAAGAAGACGGGCTAATTGGAGAGAACTGCATCTAGAAGAATAATATATGATAGGAAATGTTTTGTGTGTTTTGTAACACGCACTTCTCCGTTGTCAACAGTATCAATTCAAGTACATCAGGGTAACAGGGTCACAGGGCCACCTACCCAGGCAGCACAGCTTCTCAGAGCAGCATCAACTCCTTCAACAGATGCACTCAACAGAGAGCTACAAACATGCTTGATTGCCAGGAGGGGAAGGCAAGGCAGCATCTCGGTTGATTTCAGGCCCGGGAAATTTTGGTATAATACTTTAAAATGAAAAACCCGTGTAAGAAGGAAACCGAGGGGAGGATTAAGCTATGTCTTGTTATTGGAGGTGTTCTTTGGAAAAAAAGTTGTGGGCAGTTGACATGTGGTGTGTCACAGAGAGGTTTCTCCAGAAGATGAGTTTATCTCCGAGTTTAACAGCACACACAAGACCAAATACTGATTTGGCGTTGCTAAGATTACAGTTTTTAAACAGTTTTTAAACAGTTTTTGTACTTCATGCCCTGCCCTTTTCTATAACCTCCACCCTACAACTGTAACATGTATAATGCTACAGGGTAACTAATTACCCCTAAAAACAGACTTGTTCAAGGCAACACAAGACTCCAGGTCTAAGTTTCAAAAGTAGCTTTGCCAGTACTTTTAACTTTTAAATTTCACTCCTGTTAAAAGTTCCAAGTTATGGAACCGGAAGTCTTCCTAAATGCATTTTCACTACTTAATGAAAGTTTGAAGTGGTATAATGGTACCAGAGCTGGCATTTTAAAGGGCAAGCACCCTGACCTTCAATTCAGAAGAACTTTTCCCTCAAAAAACTGAGAACACACATCATTCCATTAACAGCGATTATTCTTAATAGTTCACAACATTAATTTTAAAAGTTTGGTGTTCTGGGGTTATTATTCTTTCCCTAATTCCCATTTAGATTCATTTGCATTTTACATTTCATATTACTTCTAATGTTAAAATTTTCCTTCTTAATTCTTACCTCAACCTTATGCCAATGTATTGACACAGTATAGATGCAATACAAGAGAGGTTTAAATTCACACTTTTAAACCACAGAGACAATTCCATTTCGGTTCAAACATTAATTTGGAATTTTCCTATTAACAGTCCTCTGTTTTCTGCACCTTGGAAAGACAAAACTGGCACAGTGTTTGTCAGGGCAGACCTGTAAAACACATTGGTATGATTATGTGTTAAGTCTGGATAGCTCATGATGCTTTTAACATAAATTAGCAAAATCCTAGGAGCACAATTTCATGAAAGGCAAGACGAGAGGCATCAGATGAGCTCAGTTTCAGCAGACCTCGGCCAGTTCAACAGCATCTCAAGAGGACATTCCACATGTAATCCTTCATTAGGAGTTTCTCTTTTTCCTCGCTGCTGTCCAGTAACAATGCAGTTTATGAAATAAAGGCGTAGTACATGATTCTGTCAACAAAAAGGGCAGACTTTCTTCCTCTGGGAGCCACACATCCCTGACTGGCAGTTTAGATCAGCAGGTGGGCAGAAAACCCTTCTCTGTCGGTTCTGCCCAGGAGCCTGACCTTAGGAAGACTGTGAATGAATTCAGAACTGATTTTAGACAGTAATCAATTTTTTCACACTGTGAAACCATTCTAGTCCTTTTGCTGCATGAAGAATTCATGAAAAACTCATCGCGTGCTCCTCACAAAGTATATGGATATATCCACCCTCTTTGTAAAGGGCTACGAGTGAGATTTCACAATAAACTTTCTACTGGAACAGGGGACCCCCATCAGGAAGAGTTGCTCCACAGCCCATGGTATTGTGAGGAGGAACTCTGCTGCTGACAACACCCACAGCCAGAATGTAAAACACCTAAAGTCACTTATTGTCCCTACACTAGGAGCTCCCTGTCCACACACTCTGCCCCTGCTTGCAGAAGAAACACACTGATGATACACATTAGACTCTCAGAAATACCTAACAAGTTATATCCATTTTTATCCAAATGAATAGCTCTATTATCTGCTGAAATGTTTAACTTCAGAAATATTAAGGAATAGTGTTCAGGAATATCCTTCATGCTAAGGTATTCTCAGGTTTTGTGCCTGTAGTGGCTTAAGGACAGTTACCTCAAAACCTAAGATAACCAGACTGAATCAGCACGTTAGGAAGGATATTGGGCCCCCAGGATTTGCTGCTCTGATATTGTAACTTCCTAAGAAAAGCAAAAGCAATTTTTGATCTGCGGTACTAAAAAGAAAATTAATTATGGTCTGGATGAAACTTAATGTGAAAATTAATTGATGATGCTTGCTGAGTAAGAGAAAGAGTCTCAGTGTAGTTCTTATTCCCACTTTTAATGGTTCCTGTAACATTTCCATAGCTAATTCTACAAGTAAGAACTGTATTATCTGCCATCACCTCAAGGCAATAAGTTCAGGCAGGGTACTAAACCAAACATGGCTTTTTCAGCCTTCTTTGTCCTTCCTGGGGAAAAAAAGTAATCTGTGTTTACGTTAAAAAAATTAATTCTAATTGTAAATTGTTTCACATGTTCTTATTAAAGATCTCTGTTGAATTAATGACAGGACTTGAGTTTCAACAGATGAGCCTGGAAAAACAACTTTGTACATGCAGTGGAACATTTAGAGTTTAGTTCTGTTTTCCTAACTTGGTTATTTTCAAAACTTCGGGATTTAAAAAATTATTTAATTTTAATACCTCTTTACCATTTATGGCTCTTTCACATAAGATTTCACAGTATAACAATACAGAAAAAATTAACTTTGTCTTCCTAGAAGAAGTATCAGAGCTCAAATAACATGCAAAATGTTCTCTCATGTTCACAGGTGGGAACCAGATGCTTTTCACATTTAAGTAATCTGTAAGGGTTTACAGGGGCTTGCAGATTTTATATATTACTATCAGGAGATTAAACCCAGGTCATTAGAGGAAGCAACGTTTTCTTTCCATCAATATAAACTTCTATTTGTATCTTCAGAAAGGTGAGAGGAATACACCATGCCATCTCACTACTGCAAGAATGGGGCTGCCATCTTTGGGCATCATCTTTGACTTTTCAATTTACCATCTTTATCAAAAATAAGCAAATTTGTTCCTGCTAACTTTCATATGTACATGTGCAATTAATCGCTTTCTTCACTTTATGTGTTCCTGAGATTCTGAAGAAAAGACACGGAATGATTTCCAGATCTTCTGCTTAGAACCTAAAGGCAAATTTGTGTTTTCTTCCCCAATTTTCTCTGCAAAAACTGGGGGTTTTCCTCCAGAGAAATGAATAAACAAACTGCATTTACATCACAAATTGGCATAAACCCCCTAATTTCTACAACTGTTTAGCACTCCTAGTAAACATTTCTGCATTCAAGGAGAAGCAGACCTGCAGGTAGAACATACCCATACCTGGCTAGATTTTAGCTTAAGGTGGCTGGTCTACACACTTCTTCAGGAGCAACTTCTCCTTTTTTAAAGCTACTATCTTTTAGATCTTCAAATTGCCATGCAATACTCCTATTTTGGGAATACATATTTTTACTTATGACAGAGAATTAGATCTAGTAAAACACTGTTTCTACTTTAAGAATAAAACCCACAGAACATAATCAGCAGTGTGTCTGGTGATGCTTTTTCAGAGCATCACTTACTCATTATTTTGTGTAGAATGTGTGCAGGAAGACAGTTTGATGTTTAAGTGGGACTTGACTCAGCTTTCAGAAAAATAAGCTTACAAGTACTTCATCAAGTCTTTTTAGGGATTAGTTTGTTTCAAATATATCCTTATTTGCATTTCAAGTTACCTAAAAGAAACTGCTATCAGCGTTTCAAAGTGGATGAAGCCAGACACTCGGTTGTGAATCAAGGCATTTGATTGAGGAGAAGAAATATCCATATAATAAAGGAAAGGCACAGAGTCACAACAGCAACAGAAATTTGCTGTGCTACAAGTTACTCTGTTCTACCACGGCACGAGTCTTCTTACCTGCTGAAGGAGGTGATAACAGGGAAATTTCCATGGGACTGACACCTCAAAAAATGATAAGGAAAGAGGCTCGGATCCACCGTGCAACTTCAGCAAGTTTTCTTGTCTGTGTGCATTATCTGCAAGGCCTTAAATGTGTGACAGCAGCAGGGAATGAGATGGTAACTCAGGGAATGAAATGGTAGTGTCCAGGAAATATACTGGAGAGGAGGAGGAAGAAAGCTGGTGCCTGTAGCATCCCCTTGCCCTGTCTTCCTTTCTGAGAGAATCTGGAAAGCTTGAGGAGAAACAGACCACACACAAAAGAACAAACTTCCTGTCATGTTTCCTACTCTGGATTTTGCTGCTGGCTCTGTCCCTGGGAATCTGTGATGCTGTGCAAACTACACGAGGCAGAAACTCTGTGGTTTCTGTTTATTTTTCATTTTATGGGGATCCAGCTTGAGTAATTTGATCTGCAGAATCTGAGCACTGTTAATCACTGTAAGAGTTGTCCCTGCAGTTAAAAACAACAAAAGGTGGGTAATTAGGTTCTGAAAATGTCATCATCCAGTAAAGTATGTAGCAGGCTTCTGCCTGCCCCAGCTGTCCATTCCAAAACTGAAAGGAATGCCTCCACCTTGTCTAAAAGTGGCATTCCAAAAATAAATTCTTAACTGTGAATGATGAATTTCCTCATGGAAACCATTATTTCCATATTCAGTACAGGGTGAGTACTGCATAGTAAATAGGACATGAGCCTGTGCAATAGGGATAAAATGAAACACTGAAAAACTTCTCATTTGTTGAGTTCTGAGTATCTTGCATAGTAAATGAAATGAGGTCCTGCAGAAAAGGTATGTAATTACAGAATTAAAAATCACCTTGTAAGTGCCTTTTCTCATAAGGAGGCCAACCTGAGGTTGTCTGGGAACATCTTAATTCTGACACGTTCTAATTTGAACATTTACCCTCGCAATATTAGAGACCAAATTAACTCCACTGGTTTATATGAAGTGCTTTGCACAGGTAAAAACCTCCAAGCTGCAGAAGGTGGGCCCACTTCAGTGGTCAACAGCCACGGCCTGGTGCCACTCAGTGGCTGGGCTGAGTCCACTAAAACAGAGCGAGTGGACTAAACTCACACCCACTGAGCACTCCCAGGGTGAGTATCTAAGAAGTGAATAGACACTTTCTATCTATTCAGCTCTGCTGGAAAAAAAAAAAAAGTTTAGTTTCCAAAGAATTTATCTAGAAAAAGGGAAGTGGATCTGGCAAGGGTTTGACATTGCTTAAGGCATGCACAGGTGGATGAAACTGCAGGCCAGGTCAAAGGAAAGAAGAGATTTATGTTGTGTGCAAAGAAAAGGGCAGAAGAAAAATAGCCGCTCGGGCTGGGCTGCACTGAAGTGAATGAAACAGCTGTTCATACAGGGAAGGAATGGTCAGGTAAGACAGGTTGGAAATAATAATCATAGGGCCATCTGCTGCCCTGGGACTTTGCACCCTCAAGGTATGAAACAAATTTTGTCTTCTAGGAGCTCAAGCGGTGTAGCTGTTACAAGCCT
Source organism: Mystacornis crossleyi (assembly GCA_013400655.1). NCBI lineage: Eukaryota > Metazoa > Chordata > Aves > Passeriformes > Timaliidae > Mystacornis > Mystacornis crossleyi. The sequence continues at coordinate 64,079 of VYZQ01040486.1, read as the reverse complement.
GTCAAGTAAACAATGCCTGAACAGGGCATTAAAGTTATCTGAGTTTCCTGCAAAAGTTGCTAAACTAGTTTAAGACTAAACTGTGTTCTTTTAACCAGGGTTTCTATTTTAACCAAATGCTCTGTGAACACAGAAGAAATACACTACACAAAGTGACACTACCATTTCCTGCTTAGATGGAAGAATTAACAGACAGTTATTTTGTCACTTCCTAAGAAAGATATGTTCTCATTTTGGTGCTAATTTTCATTTTTACCAGCACTTTTTTTCACTGATTTCAACAAAACTTGAAATAGCTGGAATCCCTGGTGCAGGTATTTTCTTGACCTCTTATCGCTTGGTTTCAGACATCAGAAAGCAGTACAAAAGCTGTACTTTGAGATGAAAACATTTTCTGAATTAATGATTGCTTTCATCCAAATCATACAATACTTGCTACTGTCTTGAGAAGAAAAAGAATGTATCCTTCCATCTCCAGAAACCTGTGTAGCTCCCTAAGCTGTTTCTGAGATCCCTGTTCATGACCACTTCACTGGTAAGCCTGTACTGCACTGCAGGAAAAACACGGGGGGGACATCAGAGCTGCGGTGAGACCTGAGATGGATTCAAACCTGGCCAACTGGTCTTCTGCAATAAAGCCCGTCCCAGGCTGGAGGTGACACAAGTCTGAGTCCCCTCTCTTGCTTAAGGAGTGCATGGAAGCATCAGGAGGCCGAAAACCAGCTGACATCCCTGGTGCACACCAATCCCAGTTTTCCCTTTCCTCATACTCCAACCAGCTGGAGAGGTGGAGAGCATCCAGCACCACAGAATCGCTTAGAATCACAGAACGATAGTATTGTTTAGGCTGGAAAAGCCCCCTAAGGCCATAGGGTTCAACTTTTAACTCAGCACTGCCAAGCCCCCAATAAACCACATCCCAAAGTGCCACATCTACGTCTTTTAAATAACTCCAGCACTTCCCTGGGCAGTCTGTTCCAATGCTTGACAGCCCCCTTCCTGAAGAAAGTGTTCATAATATCCAATCTAAACCTCCTCTGAGGCAACTTGAGGCCATTTCCTCTCATTCTGTCACTACTGACCCCCACATCTGCACCCTCCTTTCAGTTGCTGTAGACAGGGGGAAGGTTCCCCCGAGCCTCCTTTTCTCCAGGCTAAACACCTCCAGCTCCCTCAGCTGCTCCTCCTCAGATTTGTGCTCCAGACCCTTCCCCAGGTCTGCTGCCCTTCTGTGGACTTGCTCCAGCACCTCCGTGTCCAGAACTGGACACAGCACTCGAGGTGTGGCCTCACCAGTGCCCACCACGGGGGGATGGTCACTGCCCTGGTGCTGCTGGACACACCATGGCTGGTACAGGCCACGGGCCATGGGACTTCCTGGCCACCTGGGCACCCCTGGGTCATGTTTGTTTGCATGCTATTACTACATTAAAATGAGCCTGGTTCTGTATTCCTCAAAAGGAGCTGGAAGGGTATTTTACCCTGGTACACAACTGCTCACAGTAATTTGGGCACCAAATACCTTTGCACTGGCTCAATGGAAACCATATTTGTCAGCCTGAAGAACACTCTGCAACAGTGAGTTGCAACACCCCTTCTCCAGCTCCCCTGCAAAGGAGCCTTAGGTTGTTAGGCTGGAAGAGAACAGACTCCAGGACAGGGGTTTTTTAAAGAACACGGACAGACATGACCTTGCATTTGGGTTCCCTGCTGTTTGCAGCCATCTCTTAGAAAAGGCACTTTCAAAATTGCGTAGCATCATGGCACATCAGGTGCAACTGGAATGGAAAATAATTTATTTAATTTAGTTTATTTATTCAAGCTGACCCGCTGGGATGGGGAGAAAGGAAAGAAGGAAATGGGAATGACCTTGCATTGATAAAGATCACAATCTACTGGAAAAATAGCCAGGGACTTTGCTCTGAGGAAACCTGCAGCTGCTGAGTCTTGCCAACACTAATGACTATCAGTATGCCCATTGTGAGAATAAGCCAAATTTTAGATAAATGAAAGTAGCCGGGACAGAGAGATTCATGATGTAATCATAATATGCCAAAGCTAAGGAGAAATGTCACCCCAGTATCTCACTTAGCAACCACTGCTAAAATAGTGAGGCACAGCCCAGACACTGTGATTAAAAGGCCGATGTCAGATGACTCAAAATAGCAGAACCCAACACAGCAGCCCAGGCCAGGAAATCAGTGTTGGTTCGGGGGTTTTGGGGGAGTTGGATTTTGTTTTGGCTTCTTTTGGCCAACAAGAGCTCCTAAGTGACTTTTCCAGACAGGAAACTCCCCCTCAGATCAGCTATTGCCACTCAGCTGGCACAGAGAGAGAGATAAAATATCCCAAGTCAGAAATGAATATACAAATGGCCCAGCAGTCTCTTACAGACCTTGCATCTCCTATAGTGAGTGTGCAGTCTCATTGAGTGGGAAATCCATTTCAGCATTAACAGGAAAATTCCCCATTGCAATAGGGATAGTCACACACAACTAAAGTTTGTAATAAGCCCCAAACACAGTGTATATAAATGTTTTAGCATTAACAAGGCAAAATCATGGAAATCATGTTCCTTGAGTAACATCAAATTCTGGACAATCTTCAAGCTAGAGGCTAAGCCAAAGGCAAATACATTTGCTGTGGGCATTATTTAATGCAGATTTTCAGCTTTTCTTAAGAACAGAGTATGGCAGATGTTTAATTTATTGCATCTGAAAATTTGGAATGTATATGGGAGAAAACTGTAAAGCAACAATCACAAAATAGTGACCAAGAATATTTTTATATTCACCAAGTCACCAAGAATATTTTTACCCAAGATTCTCAATCATGAAACATAAAGTTTGGGTAAGCTTTCTCCCTTTTCCATGCAATTTAATATACTGCATCATACAGTAGAGAAAAGGCCTCTGGACAACCTACGTGAAGAAACAACTGGTGAGATTAGAAATTGAAGGTTTTAAAATTCCTCATATATCCTGTATATTTCCACTTGTCAACAATTCTTCTGGAGACAAACCAGTGATAACTCTTCCCTAGAAAGTTAGGATACTTGCAAGTTAAAAAACTGAAAGCATGTAAGAAATTAATTTTTTTTCCATTTTCCTCCATTTTTTCACCCCTGGTCTCTCACACTGAAGAATGACATTTAAGGTATTAATTCAGTTTGAATCCAGGACAAATCAATGCTTTTAACAACCATAATTGCTAGGATTATAAAAATAATTGGTCAAGTAAGGATTGAAACTTTCTCAATTTTGACCTCTGATGAGATTTTAGTTCACTTTTAAAATATAAATACAGATTTATACAGAGAATTGTCAGTTTAACAAAGACCCCAGAACTCCAAGGAATACAGATGGTAACAATACTCATGTGTTACAGTGATTTTCAGACCTATGTTCAGTCTGAGATCTTTTCACAACAAAATACCCTACAGGTAGTTTGCCTGTGAAGAGATTCCTTTAAGAACCATAGTATTTGAGGGACTAATTTGCAAGTTAATGAATGTGACCAACATACACACAATCACATGCACATGAGCGTTTGACCTACAATGCAAAGATGCATTTCAACTTACTGTTGAACTTCTACAGCAGAAATTCTCCCTGCCACTGCTACCCTAGAGAATTTTTATTTAAATTATCAAGCAGGAATTTTTATTTCAAATATCATAAAAGAAATAAGTAACTGCATTTTTAATACATATTTTGATATCTAAAATTGAAAGACAAATTTCCTACTAGGGATCTTCCCTGAAAGCAGTGATATTGCAGGACTTCTAAAAAATCACTTTCTTGGTTAATTCTCATTTATATCTTTTTAGACCTGTTGATAGAGCAGGCAGTCCTTACTGAACTGAGTTCCTTTGCTCAAGGAAGTAGGCTCACACCCACAATCGAAGAAATGCCTGACAACACTGCAGATTTGTCCTGCACAGCAGAAACACAAAGAGAGACTCTGCATTTTCCATTCTTCTCTCCTTTCTGGGCACAGGGGGCAGGAAGAAGGAGAAGCCTCATGACACCTCAAAGCTGCACAAAGCAGCTTCCCCTTGTGTTCCGTGCCCCTGTTTCTTTTGGGAAAAAGGAACATTCTGTAAAGCTCCGAGGAGCACGAGTGCAAGGGCACGTCTGGGCCTTCCCTGACCTCTCCAGGGCCAAGTCTGCTTCCTTCGTGCACATGCAGAGAAACAGAATCCACTTTGGGCTCCAAAGCAGGTTCCAAAGATCAGCTGTGGAATGGGCACTAAGACACCTGGAAAACTGGTTCTCGGCCTTCCTTGATTTTTTCACTTAATTCCTATTAGCAGTAACAGAGTGCCTGCACATTTGCAGACCAGCTGCTAAACCACTGTGTAGCTGGTTAAGGTTTCATCTTGGTGTTGCTTGGTCAGTAGGATGGTGTCATTTATTCACGGTTAGAGAATAAAAAGAGTACCAGCTCTGTGCTCAGGAATCTACTTGGTCTCACATTTTGAACACCACCAACACCTTGTAATCTTTATAAGGTTATCCTCATAAATGTCATCTCCAACAAGCTTTGCAGCACCTAATTTATAGGGTATTGACAATGAAACGAGTCATAAGGGACTTGAAGGGATGGTTGTTCCTTGTTCTTGTTTCTAATTGTCTCTAGTCATCAGGATAAATTCGTTCCCTGTCCCTGTGGGGTAATGACTGACACTGTGGGTGGAAGAAGATGGGGTGACTGCAACAGCAGCTCTGCCACGGGTTCCTGTGTCAGCTGCAGTAACAAAACCCAGACTCATTTAGTAAAATAACACAAAAATCTCCCCGCTGGACATGGAGAACAGCCTGTGTCACTTTGCCTGCTTTGCCACCAGCATCCACACCTCAGGCACCATCAGGACAGCTGAACACAGCCCTTGTCAGCTTAACACATACATCTGACATATCACTATAAAATAGCTATCGATAAAATAGCTTCCAAACAGAGTGGAAGACTTCACTGTATCTTCAGAAGCCTTTTCTGGTGTGCACGTTGGCAAGCAGAAAAAGAGGAGAGGACAGCAGAGCAGAGGGCTGAGGACAGCAACTGCGGAGCCATCGGAGTTGGATTTGCTGCTGAACACGAACAAAAGCTTCAGACTTGCTTTTTCAGTAGAAAGCCAAACATGAATTATGGCTCAGATATGACCACACTACCAGTCAGCAAGGCTGGAAGTCGTTGGGATCAAACACTGCATAACACCTTCCCTCCCTGCATCAACTCTGCTTACACACAAACAGCTGCTCGAGCAGCTGGAATAGGAGCTATGGAATAGATTACCACAGGTACAAATTCTATTATTTCCAAGTAATTCACCAGATTGTCTTACCAGGCTAACTTATATTTCAAACGTGTCTTTTGTTTCAGTCAGAAATCAGACTTGTCCCTTGCTAGTTCCCATGTCAGAGCATGCAAACCACTCCTATAAATCATCTCTGGCAAGCTTCCCACAACAAAAGGTGAGCTGGACAGACAGTTGGGTGTGCTACAGCCACAGCTGATTAATCTTCATCCTACTGTCACCTCACGTTGCCCCACCCCTGAAGCAGTGACATTATCTTTCAGCTTACCTTACTTAGGAGACACTGAGCTTTGGTGCTCTTCAGCTTTGCCTTACAGTGGCTCTGAACTTATTGGAATTGTCAACACTATGGAATATGATATTTATGGCACACTTCAAGCTTATGCAAAAAAAAAAAACCACAATTCATGGCAAGTTCTGCCTATCTTATTATTTACATTAATGCATATTCATCTCAACTTGTACAGGAATGCATCAATTTACAGGGGCAAAATTTGTATTTCTTCGCCACAAAAGGTATAGCATATTGCAAATTTTCACACTGCAAAATGCAGTAATTTTTTTGTGGGTAGAATCATCGTGTTTTGGCTACCCTGGTGTGTCTGTATCTACTAAAAGACTTTTAGTTCGCTGGCTAGACCCTTACTTTCCAGACATATTCTTTAGCTCTGTTCTCCAGCTTCTTGTTTTAATTAATTTTGGGGTTCTTGCAGTCTGTTTCCACTAGGAGAAAACAAGAGGTGATCTGGTATTTCTCTGATCTGTGCCATCACTTACAAAGCGAACACACAGTTCCTGTATTCCTAATCCCGGCTGGTTAGGAAAACAACTCCTCACATGCCAGAGAGAGCCTTTTGTTCACAAACCAAAACATTTTAACTTGTCTTGCTTAGGATATGCTTCCAGATAGCACCTTCATATTCATCCTGACTTGAGGGGTTCCGGCTGGCTGCTTGCTGCTGCCCCCGGGCTGCCCATTTGGTTGTGCCCGTACCGCCGTCTGCAAGGCCAGGCTGTGCCTTGGACAAGCAAACTGAACCAGGTGAAGAAGTAATTTTTTAACACTTATTTGCTTTGTTCACAAGCAGAGCTGCATAGACAGCGGTGCTGCCACAACAGGACGAACCTGGTGGGCAAACGTTCAGCTCCGTCAGCAGCAGGATGGTTCCTGGCCGAAGCAATCGCGGTGTTTACTCACGAGGCAGCGAGTGGCACGTGGGGTGATTGCCGGGTATCTGCTCTCAACTCCGACTGTAAGGCAATGTTCCTGGTGGGGTTTTAGTCCATCACTGGCCCTGACAATTGGCAAAAGAGCTCCTGGATACAATGAGGATGAAGCCATGTCCGAAATGGACAGCTCGAAGGAGAGGAGAGGTAAAAGCTATGAATAGAAAGCAGAATTGTGCAGCAAAAGCAGCCTGTAAGGACCAGTGAAAGGTGACCCTTTATAATTAAATAAGGTACAAAGTGCCTGCTGACCCAACTCGTACTGAACTGTTAATAACACTGAAGATGTTGTGAATTCTGAGATTCAGGTTCAGGGAGGCCTCAACTATAATAACGCAATCAGATTCCAGCCCAAACATCGTGCCTCACTTAGATTCTTCCTCTCTGCTGTGAAAGCAACGCTGGAAGTGCAGTGTCAGATCTCAGACTCAGATCAGCTTATGGTAGCTCAAATGCTGGGGGGAAGGTACAGTGCAAAAGAAAGAAGTTTACGTTTAGTTCAACAACCTTCAAGGGCTCCAGCAGCACTGGGAGATGTTCAAGCTTAGTCAGCCACTGAGCATATGGCTGCACATCTCTTCATAATTAATGAGATCATTCTGAAAGCTGCACTGAAGCTATAGCACTCCTTTTTACTCCTATCGAAACCCAGCACCGTTTTTCACATCCAGCTGCAAACATACGGGGTGGGAGCCCAACATGTCACAAACGTGGGATGTGGCATTTTAGTGTCTCCCATCCAGTAGTTTGGAGTTACTCAAAAATCAATAAAAATTCTGGCCATGCTTTTCTCAGATGCAATATAGCAGGAAATTCCAGGGTTCTTCCTGTAACAGATTAAGCATCAGCTAATGCTGAAACCTTTTGTGAAATTTAAGTAGTGCATCTGCTCTACTGCGACAGTGTCACTGCTCTGATTTGCTTGGTGTGCGTGTAAGACTTGCTGCCTTCATAGAAAGATATTGCCCTTTTATTTTTTAACTGTCAGTGTGTCTTGATCACCAGAAACAGAGCAATTATTCACAAAGAAAAGTGGTTTTTAAGTTCACCTCCATTTTGAGTAATGAAATCTCCAAACGGGTGCACTGTCCCTACTATACAAAATTCAGCTGCCACCACTGTAACAAACATTCTCTTGAAATAAGGAAATTTTTTATGGGTTTGCAAAAGCTCATATTACTACAAACCCAGTTTTTACGTGGTCCTGTTTTCACAGATTTGATAGAAAATTAACCAAGATCGAATTGCTACAGTCGGCTAATTGAGCTTCATGAAATAAACATGAACATTCAACAAAAACAAAGCAAACAAACCAGAATTTAATTCCTTAATCCCTCTAAATGGCACCTGATTTCCAGCTTCTCTCCTGAGGCTAAGGCAGGATCCAGCCTGGAAGATATTTTCTACAACAGATTGCTCCACACAGAACACCATCTCCCTAAGACAGCTTCCACTCATGTTGCCTATGTGCAGCCCAAATGGGGACCTTTCCAAAAATAACTACTCAGCAGCTGCCTCTCTATGGTACTTAAAATTTTAAATAAATATGACCAGAAGAAAAGACAGCTTGGTTCTTTCTCAGTGTTTGTGGATTTCCTTAAACGAGCCACTGCCAAGACATTGTGGTCTAGCACAGAACACAGCTACAGGGTTCTTGTGTGGAGGAATTTAATGCCAAACCACGGAAAACCTGTTTTTAAAGTAATTTATAGCCAAGTTTCGTTAACAATATCAGCCTCTCCATAGGCTTGTTTTGAGCAACAAAGTTTTTGCAAGGTAGTTAGAACTTGGTATCACAACTCCTTTCTCAGAACTGCCAGTGCTAACACTTCTGCTGCAAAGGAACACCTCTGAAAAACAGCTTTCTGAGTGGTCAAGAGGAAAAATGCACAGTGCACAAAACTAACTTCAGCCCAAAACAGGGCTGAACCCAGGACTGATTGTTCAGTCTTTCTTGCACATAATATTCTGTTTGGACAAACAATGGCAACTGTCAGGTACCATCCATCATTTACATTATGTTTAGAGTAAATCTTAAATCATTGTCTCTTTGGAAAGAAACAAAATTGAGATAGATAAGGAACTGTCACAAGCAGAAAGCTCTGTAATTGAGGGGTTTTCATGAAAACTTTTGAACTTAAGTCAAGCAGTGGCCAGGCAAGCCATGGAGCTTTTGTACATCATGATGGCTCACGAATGAACACGTATCTGTAGAAACTGCCCAGGAGAAATGCTGTGAGCTTCACTGTGAACTAGATACAAGTCTGGGGAAAGCTGTGTATAATCAGCACAAAAGCCAATTTTTCTTATAGTCAGTATGAAATAAATGCCCTAGAAAGCGAATTTCAGCACGTTGAGTCAGAGTGGAGGTACTACAAACAGTGCTCACTGGTTCAGCACTGACAACAGCGAGGATAGAAACAAGTAAAACACACATGGCTAATTTGGGGGGTTTAAAGTTTAAGGCTTTTTTTAAACTTCGTGGAAAATCTTTGGAGGAATTTACTTATGATCACAGAGCTACGATTTTAACTAACTCAATGTAGACTTCCAAATGCACAAAATAAAGAGTTCTGATTTTAAATATAACCTAAAAATATTCACTGCTTTTATTTGCTATGCTTCTAAAGTTCTTAGGAAAATTCTCCAGATAAGCATTATATCTTTTCTGAAAAGGAACAGCTAGCCATCTCCATTTCCTCTGCAGATCAGAACCCTGGTTTAATTCTCAGACTGTTACAGAAATATCTCACAAAGAAGAAAACAAAGTTTAAGCAGTTTGTTGTCCCTACAGATGGCCAATTCAAATGCTCAAACACCCACACAGGAGAAATATAGCTCCAGCCTCTCTAGAATACTGGTATCTCAGGGAGAATTCAGCATTGTCTCATGTTCTCCATTCCACAGTATCAGGCAAAGACTGATATACTCAGCAGAAACTCTTTCTTCCTAAGGCTTAATAGGAAAATGTAAGAGGAGCAGGTTGAATCTAAAACCCAGCTCAGATTCACAGCTATGAAAAAAATCTAATTTCCTGTTCCAGTAATACCTTTTTCACTTTTTCCTTCAGCATCCATTAGGACAAAACCACTAAGTTTTGAAGGTTTCATGATAGAATCAAAGAAAGAGAAGTTTCATCAGCAGACAGTTACCTGGAATGTGGGAGGGGAGGCTGGTGCTCTGATCGACGTGTCTCTCTTCTTTGTTGAGGGAAGAGGGAGAGAATTCTCTTGTTTTGATTTCACTTTTTAACTGAATCCAAGCAGCTCTTCTTCAAATCAATATGTGACAACATACTCTTTAGATTAGTTTAACTAATCTGTTTTTCCTCCCATTAATAAACCAGTAACACAACATTTTCTTTATGAAAACTGAACAAGAACACTCTTTCCTAAGCTTTTTTGCATAACATTGTTTGGAAGGCTAACAAGCCGGTGTGTTTAATTTTTGTGCCATCCTTGGGAGGTTTGGCACAAGACATTCAATCAACTTTGCAAGAAATTCTTAAGTTTTTAAACTTTTGTTCTTACTAGGATTGAAAAAACACATTTCAAAAAACAACAATTCCAATTTTTGTGTGCTGCTGTAATAAGGAACTAGATCGGACCACGCAATGACTAGGAGGTCTGGAGAGCAAAAGATCCCTTTGTGTTTAAACCTATTTCTTAAAGAAAAAGAACTCTTTTTTTTTCGAAAAATATTTATTTCAAAAAATAAGTTTGACACAATCCAGCTATTGTTAAGATTTCAGTGAATGTGTTTATTAAAATATTGTGCAGCAATTATTATTGAATTTCAAGTGCCCCACAGGAACTCTAACTAATTGTTACAGAAGTGAGGGGCGAGGTGTATGAAGAGAAAGATATATTTGGCGTGCTTTAGTTTACAAGCATCAGCCCAAATGAACGTGTGTAAAGGGATTAATATTTCCTGATGTTTATAAAACATCAAAGGACCGACAAACATCTATCATCCCTTGTTACTGACATACTTGCTCTGTCAATGCACAGAATCACTTGAACAGAGATTTAGCTGGAGTTAACAGCATTTACATTAATTACATTTGATTACTTGACAATTTTAAACATCAAATACCAGTCAGTTACAAAAGCATTGCAATCCTGCTTGCCAGATGGGAAACCAGAGTGTTTAAGGGTGAGGCTTTAAAAAGAACATAAAAACTCTGCTGCAAGACACCCTCATCGTCAGTGCTAGCAACTGCACACCAACCCCAAAGTAGCACTGTCACCCCCAGCTCTGCCTTTCTCAGCGAAAAGCAAATGCCTCAGTCAACCACCTGGGAAAGGAAACTTTAAATTATTTTGATCAGTGGCTACAGCATCGCTTATCAAGTGGCTAAGATACCTTCCATATGTCTTGTTGCAGAAGCCTGCTACTCTCACGGCATTCCCATGTTCCGAGCTCAAAATGATTTTTACGCTCCGTAATACACTGTTCTTGTCACAACTTCTTTGGAGGTCTCAGCTACCTCATCTTGTATGTCACTTAGCTTCTACAAGCTGACAGGATTGTAAAAGACATAAAACTCTCTTAATGTCATAGTCTACCATCATCACTATATTCTAATACAGACCAAACACATGAGTACTCACGAGCATGTGGCACCTTCACCACTCACACCAATCTTTTGGTATTTACAAGTTTCAATACAGAAGTCATTTGCCTTATGATCCACTCTTAAAACATTTACTGCAGCTTTATGAAAGAAATCTAAGACTATATTGTGTTTCCCCCTGCTTCCCATTTTAGTCCAGAGTAAATGCTAAAAATGGGGTTTGTAATTGTCTTAATTATAAGAGATATTTGCCAAGCCCTTATCACCTGTAACAGAATAGGCCTGGTGGAACAGCTGAGTAATACATTATGCAGGCAATCACTTATGCTAGGATGTCCTGACTGCTTAAATAGAAGCATGTTTCCTCAAGAAAAGCTGGTAGTAAGAGCATTCACCTGTGCTGCAAGGACAGTGCCATTCTTCTGCCCTGTATTGCTTTGTATCTCACGAACTGAATCTATTTCAGGTTCCACTGAAAATGCACAATAAGTCTCTTGACTGAACTGCTAGAAATTCAGGTGGCCCCAGTTCAGATACACGCTGTGCGCTCAGACCATTTTCTTTGTATATTTATAAACTTGAAATGTGAAGATGCCTTTCTTCCCCAAGCTCCTCGGGAAGCCAGCGGAGAGCTGCCCTGCTCCCAAGCGCGTAGGTGTGCTCGCACCTTTGAGGGACTTCGCCCCGCAAAGCTTTTGTGTCCATTTATCTTCACTAGGTGCACTGGTGACTGGCTCCTAAATCATGGCCTATTTACTGCACACTGGCATCTGTCTGACTGATGTCATTGGAAGGACGGAGAGGTTTAACTGCCTACTTGTTGTTCCTCTGGCAGAGGCCTTTGACAGTGCCACACTGTACTGGTTTGAAAACAAAACCACTGAGAGGCTGCAAGTCAGAA